>MUZC01004752.1:79024-116062 GCA_002072015.1 Radix auricularia | reverse complement strand
TTTTTTTGAATGATCCCTCACCCCCGTACCTCCTCGTTACACGTCGTCATAAAAACTTATACCCTTTTCCTCATGACGTCACAAAGCTTTGTGCCCCCCCCCTCCAATCAAAACCGTATTTTCTATTTGTAATTGAGCATGTTTAAAATCAATTTTGTCATTTAAGTATGATTTTATTGTTAAGGCTGCACTACAATATGGTAACACGCTTGAAGCCACGTAAAACGTCATTAAATAAAGTTTCATTAATCAATAATTTAAGTGAAACTTTTATTTAGCGTTGCCCGTTTTTTATGTGACATAACATTTATTAATTATTACCCCTCGTCAAAAATGTGGGAATCCCCCTCCCCGACGCGTGACGTCATTGTAGACGGCCTCTAAAGGGGCGGCAAATTGGAGACCGCCCCGGGCGGCAAAAGTTCTAGCTACGCCACTGATTGTTCATGACCAATTGTTGAAACAGATTGAAGCATAATAATAGTAGTCACAGAGATGACAGCTCAGTGTACTGAGACTGAGTCCATTCACTCCATTGTCACATTATAAGTCACACTATCACATTATGTTATGTGCCAATGCCATGACTCAATTTTTGACTATGTTGTAGACTAGCAGACTTGCAGTGTGTGTACAAAATAAACAAAAACAACTAAAAACTTAATAACAATAAGAAACTAAAAACGGAAGTTAAAATTAAAACAAACGTATTTTCATTCTAAGACCTAGAACCCTGAACTAACTAAACTAAGTAACAAAAGTTCACTTGAAGAGTGAAGACTAAACTTCAAAACAAATGAATTTTCAGCTTGAAAAAGACTATCTTATCTTATATTATTTGTTACAGACGCTCCTTCTGTACAGAAGATTATTGCGTTTTTCAAGACTCTGATTAGTCCTGTTTCTTTTCCCAGTTGTCAAATCACCTCAAAGAGAAACTATTCTCTCTACGTAAGCCTCCGAAGCTGGTGCATTCAATATATCTAAAGTAGGGCTGCGGAAATTACTGATTAATTTCTCGATTAATCGGTAAAAAAAATTATCGATTAAAATTATTTTAATCGATAAAATAGTGATTAAATTGTAAAAGTTTTTTTAAAAAACATTTTCGATTTATTAATAAATAATTAATAATAGTTTGTTTTTTTACGTACAAACTACTCCATTTAAAAAATGGACTCAAAAAGTGTAAACTTTAAAATAACCTGTTTTATAAGGACAATGATATAAAAAGAAACATTGTTTTTAATTAATTAACAATAACAAAATTTTAATTCATTGAAATTTTTTTGAACTGCTAGTATTTAAATATATATCTGCTAACAATATTATATTTTTAAATTAAATTACATTAAATACTTAAGTTGAGGCATTTTTAAAAATGCATTTTAAGAGGGTACAAAACGCGAAGAAAAACAACATAGTGGAAAAAAGGATTATGAGGTCTGCGGAAAAAAAATCATAACTTTTGAACCACTTGGGATAAAAAGATGATTTTTTATGTTTTTGTTAATCATCAAACAATTTCTATACAGCTGTATTACTTTTATAGTTTTATAATTAATTTGAAATTTTCATCTTAGTGCCTAAACTTTAATGCGTTATTTAACTTACTAACTATGTTATAAAAATAACTCAATTAAAAAAAATTCAACTGCTTGTTTTTATTACTTACCTTGAAATTTTCAGTATAATGACGTCATACATCTTTATTTTTAGCTTTCAGAAAATTATTGATCAATTAATCGGTAATTTTTCAAAAGTTAACGATTAAATTTAATTTAATCGATAACACCCCTAATCTATAGCCAATGGTGCAACCAACGAAAACGGTTTTTTTGAACGTTCTGTGATTGCGAATAGCTTAAACCATTGCCATTCTCACTGACTGATGTGGCAGCTTCTTGATAGTGCAACAAATAATCTGCCAGTTCGTCTTCAGGCCCACGAACTGCAGATATAATATTAGTTATGGGTGTGGTGTTCGCAATGTGTTGCGTCAGGGATTTGAAGCGCTTGAGAGGAGGTCCAAGTGTAGTCAGGACTGTTGAACAAACGCTATCAGGAGACGCAGTTGCAGTGATATTTCGGTTAGGAATAGGCTGACCAGCAGCTGAAATCACTTGACCTAGCTGTGCACACTTACTGTGGCTGCTGCTGCTGAAGCAGTTTCTTCTCGTTTCACAAACTGTTTGCTGCATTTAGAAGATGCTCTTTTCCTGAAATGAACAGTGTTGGCACAGTTGTAGGATCAAGCATCCAAGCTGCAGAAGGTATAGGTTCAAAAATATCATACTCTGGTACCAACGCAAACTCAAATCGTCGCCTCAAGCCATCCAAAAAGGAGACTGCTAGCTCTTTTAGTGATGCGTCCAGAGCTTAATCGGATTGTGCCTCATGAAGATGATATTCTATGTCCATAAGTGCTGGAATTACTGATGAAATAACAACTTTATCGCCTTCGAGTAAACCTGTATGCTCGGCACATCGCATATTTAATGATATTTACTATTTTTTAAAAACAATTATTTAAAAAAACAACTAGATTATGACTATTTTTAAATTTAAAAAATCTAGAAACTTAGACGAGGTAAAAAAACAAAACACCCTAGATCTAGGTTGAAAAACCTAGCGCTGGCAGCACTGATTATCGCCCAGTTGATGCGCATGCGCGACCATCAAAGAAATTAGATATGTCTTAGGTTATAATTCATAATAATTTCGTAAAATACATGCAGACCGCAGTACCGGAAAAGAACGATAAATGGGGATTTTAGTTTTTATTTCGTTGGGGAGTTTTAGTTTCAGTTTTTATTCAGTCTTTTGTCTACCAGATTTAGTTTTCGTCTAGTTTTAGACTTGCTGCTAATTTTAGTTTTAGTTTTAGTTCTCGTTGACGAAAAAGTCAACATTTTCGTTAACGAAGGTTTTAGTTTTAGTTTTCGTCGACGAAAACAACACTACTCTGGCCCACCCCAGTCGTACTGCTCTGTTCTCAATTTGAGTTTGTCATCAACATTGTACGCCATTCATTTTGGAGTTGGTCTATGTTCTCAAAACTGCCCTTGGGAATTGGACAGCTTTTCTCTTCGTGATTCAAAATCATATTGAATTTTTAGAAATTATGTTTCTTATTTAGTTGAAACTTTATCGGAGTTATTAAAATTACTTTTTTAAAATTATATTGTTTTACAGACAAATAACGGATCCTAAGAATTGTTTGAATCTAAGAATAGAAACAGTTTATAATTTTTTAACATTAAATATAGAACTATAAGTCTTTAAAATATTGTAGTAAATCGCGAACGGGTACCCATTCCCAGGTCACCAAGGGGACAGATCTCACAGAGATTGTATTTCAACTTTTGGGAGGAAGACAAGGGGATAACCTGACGTGTCGCGTAGATGTATGGGATGCGGGAAATTCACAAGTCGGAAAGTTGTCCCTTGATTGAACCAGGGTCTAAGTCGAGGTAGAAACAAATATTGTATTTCAGCGACCTGAATAACTTCGTGGGAAAGTTTGTAGATTAGCATAAACTAAGTAAATTTTATCCAATCACAAACTCGCATGTTCAATTATCACTTCGTGGGATAAGCGTCTGTGGCCAGCCAGGAATGTGTGGGTTAAAGACCGGTTAGCAGCGTGGACAATATAAGGGCAGGGACTTAGATTCAGAGGTACACTAAGCCAGGGGAGCTGCGATGTGCTAGACAAGGGGGAGCCAACGAGTCGAGGGTGTCGAGTAAGAGTCTGGTCGGAGAGACGGGAAACGAAGAACATAACGACGGCCAGATGAGAAGTGTTCATCTAATAAAAGACTGTCTTGCTAAATGGCGTGTTGGTGTTAGTGCTTGAATGAGAGCAGTTGATAAAGGAAACGAGAACCCCGACACAGATATGCTACAAATGGTGGCCAGCGGTGGGATATTAGCCTTGCAACGCCTCTGAAGAGAAAGAAAACTTCATTCCTGTTGATTGTGATGCAAAGATCAAGTCGTACCAAACCAATAATGGCGTTACAGAATTTGAATAACTTACCGACGTTTAGTGGAACTTCAACCTGGCAGTCGTTCGAAGTACAGTTTGAATCATGTGCAAAACTTTGCAAATGGAACGATTATGAAAAATTGATTTTTCTTGGTTTGGCCTTAAAAGATGCGGCGGCGGAATTTGCATACAGTGAACTAAGTGACTCTGATAGAGACAGCTACCAAAAATTGAGAAGCGCACTTCAAAATAGATACCGGGACCAGAGAACACCTGCCTATTTCCAAAACATTTTGGAAAAACGAATGTTATTGAAATCAGAGAGCACTGCTGAGTACGCCACTGACATAAAGAAATTAGTGGTCAAAGGTTACCCGACGGCTGACCAAACTACAAGGGACGCTATCGGGTTCAAGCAGTTTCTCCGTGGCCTGCCTGACCAGTCAATGGTACCGCAAGTGGACCTAATGGCCGTTCCCCCTACAGTTGACAGGGCGAGAGCTGTTTTAGATCAACTCATAAATCTTAGAGAGAACGTCTGTACCCCAGTGCAACATGTGGCGTCAGTGGCTACTGACCACTTATCAAGAGAAGTAAGTGACCTGAGAGAGCTTCTAACGTCATTTGTCACCTCACAGAGAGAGCCAACACCTCAGTGGACGCGAGAACAGAGGAGGGCGGAGCTCAGGTGTTACAATTGTGAAGGGGTCGGTCACATTGCCCGTAATTGTGCTACTGAGGAACGTGGAGGAACAACTCCTAGACTATTTCAGCTGAATCGTATTTCAGTGATGGAAAATAATGTTAATTCACGTCCAGTTTATGTTCCAATTAAAGTTTATAGTGATAGAATGGAATTTCTGATGGATACAGGAGCTGCGGTAACTGTTATTTCGGGAAAACGATTTTTCGAGATCCCACGTAAGCAGCGCCCTCAAATTCACAAATTGGACCCAGTGAACTTACAGACCGTAAATGGAGCACCTCTCAAGCTTTATGGGGTGAGTCAGTTAAAATTAAAGATTGGTAACAATGTGTATCCTTGGACCGTGTACGTTGCTGAGATAGCCGAGGACGGATACATTGGTTTTGACTTTTTGTGCAAATATAACTTTGCCTTTTCAGTCATTCTTGTTTTGTTTCTTTAACTCAAAATAGAGCTATAAATAAATATCCAGAAAATCTCAATTGTCGCCTTGAACCATCTGTATCTGTATTGAATAATGATATAATGGTATAAAAAATAAGCATAAATCTAAGAGAAATTCGTCAAAGTCTCAATCACTGTCACATACTTTCTATCCCAAAACAAAAGCTAAAAAATGAATAACTTTTAACCGAACTATTGTTTGGCGCGCTAAAACAATATCACGTTAGACTGGGATGTTAGAGAACACTCAAGCTAACGTCTGTCGTACCGTTAAAAAAAGACTTATAATTAAGTCAAGTTAAGATATAACCTACTTAGATATTTGACCAATAAAATAAGACTTATAAGAAACTCAAATAAAAATCTTACATACTTAGATATTTGCTCAGCTCGTCCAAGCCGTATTTCGTCTCCAATCAGCGTGCTCTCTTGTCATTGTCCAGTTAAACTGTGGGCTCAGATATTTGTCTTCTTTAATCCTGAACACCAAAAAATTACTCATCTGACAACATAAAATTGCAAATTTAAAATAACGAAAAAGAAATCATTTAAAATCTGAAAGATTCAAACTTATAGAATCTATGTACACGGACTTGTGGCTAGATAAAATTAGTGTTCAAATATATTTTTCATTCAATATATTTCAAGGGCTTATGCACTAAAAGATGTGCATTAGTGAACATTAGAAACGACCCGCGGCGTAGAATGCGCCGCAGACTTGCTCATAGATAGTGCAAAGAAAGGGGGAAGAAGTGACACAAACAGCAGCATCAAGAAGTGTGAACAACGCGAATGAACGTTGGGAACCACACCGACAAATTTTTTTTTCTCGAGCAGAGACGTCACTAGGGTTGATGTCACCCGGGGCGGTAGCTAATGGTGTCACTCGGGGCGGTAGCTCATGGTGTCACCCCCTCATGATTTAACCCATAGAAATCCTCCGAGTTTTCCAGTGCCAAATAACGGGAATATATAGCATTTTACGGTCTGGTGTCACCCCCCCCCCTGATGGTGTCACCCGGGGCGGCCCGCCCCCTCCGCACCCCCCTAGCGACGCCACTGNCCCCCCCCACTTAGCCTTTTTGCAACACCCTCACCTCACAACCATTAAATGTGATTGGTCTACCCTAGCGAGAGTCATTCGACGTGCTTTCTTGCTCGCGTCTTATGCTTATCCTAATTGAAAGCGAATTATGTATAAAGATAATTATTTCGAAATTTTGTATCAGCACAATATGTCTCTTCAATATATGTTTAAATCAAAGTTTCGACTTGATTTTTAATGTGTTTATCAACTTCATTAAATCCTGTGTACGATGTTGTTTTTATCCCCCTTCCCATGTTTTTATCAGTCTGTTAATAGAATCTACTTCTATCTGTTTCACTTTGATCTTCACGTGTTTAGGGAGGTATTGGACAGTACATGGTTTATAAAGGTAGTGGACAGTACATGGTTTAGGGAGGTATTGGACAGTACATGGTTTAGGGAGGTAGTGGACAGTAGATGGTATAGGGAGGTAGTGGACAGTAGATGGTTTAGGGAGGTAGTGGACAGTAGATGGTTTAGGGAGGTAGTGGACAGTAGATGGTTTAGTAGGAAGGTAGTGGACAGTAGATGGTTTATAAAGGTAGTGGACAGTACATGGTTTAGGGAAGTAGTGGACAGTAGATGGTTTAGGAAGGTAGTGGACAGTAAATGGTTTAGGGAGGTAGTGGACAGTAGATGGTTTAGGAAGGTAGTGGACAGTAGATGGTTTAGGAAGGTAATGGACAGTAGATGGTTTAGGGAGGTAAGGGACAGTAGATGGTTTAGGAAAGTAGTGGACAGTAGATGGTTTAGGGAGGTAGTGGACAGTAGATGGTTTAGGAAGGTAGTGGACAGTAGATGGTTTAGGGAGGTAGTGGACAGTAGATTGTTTAGGGAGGTAGTGGACAGTAGATGGTTTAGGAAGGTAGTGGACAGTAGATGTTTTAGGGAGGTAGTGAACAGTAGATGGTTTAGGAAGGTAGTGGACAGTAGATGGTTTAGGTAGGTAGTGGACAATAGATGGTTTAGGAAGGTAGTGGACAGTAGATGGTTTAGGGAGGTAGTGGACAGTAGATGGTTTAGGGAGGTAGTGGACAGTAGATTGTTTAGGGAGGTAGTGCACAGTAGATGGTTTAGGGAGGTAGTAGACAGTAGATTGTTTAGGGAGGTAGTGGACAGTAGATGGTTTAGGGAGGTAGTGGACAGTAGATGTTTTAGGGAGGTAGTGAACAGTAGATGGTTTAGGAAGGTAGTGGACAGTAGATGGTTTAGGTAGGTAGTGGACAGTAGATGGTTTAGGAAGGTAGTGGACAGTAGATGGTTTAGGAAGGTAGTGGACAGAGTATGGTTTAGGAAGGTAGTGGACAGTAGATGGTTTAGGAAGGTAGTGGACAGTAGATGGTTTAGGGAGGTAGTGGACAGTAGATGGTTTATGAAGGTAGTGGACAGTAGATGGTTTAGGGAGGTAGTGGACAGTAGATTGTTTAGGGAGGTAGTGGACAGTAGATGGTTTAGGAAGGTAGTGGACAGTAGATGGTTTAGGAAGGTAGTGGACAGTAAATGGTTTAGGGAGGTAGTGGACAGTAGATGGTTTAGAAAGGTAGTGGACAGTAGATGGTTTAGGGAGGTAGTGGACAGTAGATGGTTTAGGGAGGTAGTGGAAAGTAGATTGTTTAGGGAGGTAGTGGACAGTAGATGGTTTAGGAAGGTAATGGACAGTAGATGGTTTATAAAGGTAGTGGACAGTAGATGGTTTAGGGAGGTAGTGGACAGTAGATTGTTTAGGGAGGTAGTGGACAGTAGATTGTTTAGGGAGGTAGTGGACAGTAGATGGTTTAGGGAGACAATGGACAACCATGTTCCGTTGCAGCTGCGCGTCTGCGCGCACGCAGATTTCAGATGCAACGCCCTGCAGCATTTTAGAATTACCTCGAAGCTGCAGGCTATTAGTGAATTTATATGTACTTTACTACGCAAGCAAGCATCTGATATTATGAAGAAAATGTGTTGATCAGTAATGTAGTGCAAAGAATAATTGATGAAAAAGCTCAAGATGTTGAAGATTCTGTATGTGGGTAATTGAAAACATCTCGGTTTTACTTTGCCATGAAATAAAGCTTTGTAAAAATATAAAAAAAGACAGTAGCGAATTTGCCAAGAATTATCATCTGCTAAATATTTACAAACTGACACTAAAGAAGAATCAATATTTCATTGATTTGATGAATTTTTTAAAGAATAATAAATGCCTGTGAGTGATATATTATAAGTAGCCAAAGATGGGGCTCCAGCAATGTTAGCGCGTAATGGGGGTTTTCTTGAATATTTTTTTTTTAATGAGGTTACGAATGTATTCATATTACAGTGTATAATGATCCACAGTCAACATCTAGTTGCCAAAACTTTATGAGCATGCCTACATAATTCATTACAATATGTAATAAAAGCTATCAACACCATCAAAAGGTAAGCTTTGAATGGCATATTATTTAAACAGATTTGTAGTGAAAACAATGTCGGTGCTGGTATTCTGGAAAGATACAAATGAAACTTTACGATCCATTTGAATTCAATTCAAAAGTCAAATCGCTTACTTGGCCGATTTGTTTCACATATTTAATGAAAGCAATATTCGGCTTCAAGGTGAAGACCTGAATTGAGTATTAAAAAATAATTTTAAATACACAATCTGTTATTTGTGACAAAACTTTTGTAAAAGCGAAATTTTGGACGAAGGGGTTAAGCCAGTTTCAAAATTTATCCAAATCAGAAAAATAGATGAAGTCATACTTTCTTATTGTGAGCACTCGGAGGCTCTCCATTACATAAGGATTTTAATCAACGATTAGATGGAATAGACAAGCACGGTGTTTTAAGATTACTGCCTACGGAAATAGAGTCGATGATGACTAAATTGGTAGTGGCACACCAACTTCCTACACTTCATTAAGCTGGTTTCAATGTTTTAACTTTTTTAAAAATCATCCTATTCTGAGCAGATATACAATAAATCGTTTCATAATTTCAAAATTAATGTTTCCAATTTACACCTTCATTTTCTACATTTTTCGAAAAGGTTAGAAAAAATAAATATATTAAATGTCTTTCTGTTTATTTTCTGTAAAAAAAAAAAAAATTAAATTATTTTCCAAGGCCGCTGAGTAATATTTCTTTCTGGAAGAAAAAAAAAATGGGGGGACGACAGACCAAATAAATTTGGGAAACGCTAGTTTAGAGAGATATTTGTCAGTAGATTTGGTAGAAAGATAGTGGATAGTATGAGATAAGTTAGCAAAGTGAGTTTTGAAAAGACTTAGATTTTAATAAATAGCTGACTCTAAAAGAGAAATTGATATGAGATTTAATGAAATGTAACTTCTCATATACATTATATCGCTAACAAACAAATACATCTGCGCATATAAAAACAAAAACTAAAACATTTGAAATAAAAAAATACAAATAACTTTTTATTAGAAATTTTTTTAACATTGAATTTATTGCTTTGGTATTGGTGGGGTATGTACACATGATATTTGCATATTGTTTTTTATACGACAAAAGCCATGATTCTCATTTCAACGTGAAAATTAACTCATTTTTAAATGATAATATGATGCACACAACATTTAAATGAGTATTTTTCAAATTATCACAGTTGGTATCAGCTGCCTTTACAAAACTTCTCTCATTTTTAGAAATCATCACTTAACATTGACTAGTTTAAGACCCGTTTATGATTAAATGCTTCTTAATTTTAATCTATTCTTAATTTTCTTCATTCTTCAAATGTCAGTTACCCTTACGTCTTGACATACGATTATGTAAAATATACCGTCACGTGGTAAGGATTATCTTTTTGCAAGATGGTAAATGGGCCAAGAGGTTGGATCACGTACTACGTCTTGACATATGATCACGTAAAATATGTGGTCACCGTGGCAAGGATTTGCTTATTGCAAGACGGGCAATGGGTCAAGAGCTTGGAGCACTCACTGCAGGCGTAGAGCTCCCCACACGGCAGGAACAGATCACGTATCGGCGCTTTGCCGCACACCTTGCACTGCAGCTGCTTCTGTAGGATGATGTTCTCTCTGGTCAGAAGTTTGACCTCTTCTGTAGTAGGCACGGGAAATAGGGTTTATGTTGTGATAGTATTATTTTCTTATTGTGTAAACCGATGTAAGGCTCTGATGGTGCATGTGGGGTGGGGTGGTATTGAGGTGGATCTTTTATTGTATGTGTTAGGCAGGGAGAGAGAGAATGAAGTAACTGAAGGAATATTTGGATGTGGTTTTATTCTATCACAAAAATATTTGGATGTGGTTTTATTCTATCACAAAAATAAAAACCCAGACATTCTTCGTTGTTTAATCTGTCGATTGTTTAAATATTTTCTCTGCTTTAGCATTGAATGTTCTTGTTTGTTTAATAAGAATATATTGTTTTAAAGAGCAAATTATTTTTTTTACTGGCAAATCATTCAAAAGTGAATACGTGTCTACCTTTTCTTTGAACTAAATCAGTTAAACAAGGTTATGAGATAAGGAATTGTTTCTTACCTGAGACCAAACCACTGC
Organism: Radix auricularia; assembly: GCA_002072015.1. NCBI lineage: Eukaryota > Metazoa > Mollusca > Gastropoda > Lymnaeidae > Radix > Radix auricularia. The sequence goes on along the minus strand of MUZC01004752.1, from coordinate 105,314 downwards.
AACGGGAAACAGGAATCAAGGCTTTAAATAAATAAAACAAGCTTTTAATACAATTTTATGGGCCAGATACATCATGACTAGATCAGTAATTGTTAAACGGTGGCACAATAGGCTTTTCAAAATAACAAGCTGGTTCACAAAATCAACTTTAAAGGACCGTAAATTTTCTGAGAAGTTTTAGGGCAAAATAGGGCAAAATAGGACAGAATTCGTCAGATATTTTGAGATGGTCATTTAAGAAGTACGTGAATACTGCTATAGTATTTAGTAGCACACTTAGTAGCACATTTAGTAGCACATTTAGTAGCACATTTAGTAGCACATTTAGTAGCACATTTAGCAGCACATTTAGTAGCACATTTAGTAGCACATTTAGTAGCACATTTAGTATTCACTATTTCTTATCTGAAATTTAGTTCTTCATCAGTCCAAGATGTTGTTGTTGATGGTTTTTTTTGTTTGTTTGTTGTGTTATTCTTATGCTACAAACAAAATAATTACCATTGGCCGGTTGTTCTGGTGGAGGCTCGAAGCCGTCTTGTTGACTGACCGCCCTGTTCCCTGCCCCTTGGGCGAGTAGAGCCAGAAGAAACGGGCAGTTTGGCCTGTGTTTCCCATGCTCAGTGTAAATGTCGTCACCTGGCTTCCACGATCTCAGGCCGAGACCACACTGGAAACACCTGACGCAATCGGCGTAACCTGAAGACATGGAATGTTTCATTGATTGACATTCTCAACAGGTAAATCTGACAGTAACAAATTATACATTTTAATTATGAATTTCTTAATATTATTATCAATACAGATAATTGGTAAGTTGTCCCAAAAGATTATTGGATAATTTATACTCAACGCATTAAAAGTCAAAACAATTCAAATTAAGTTAAATACATAAATCTAAGAATAAATTACGAAGTGTAAAAGTTTTTTCTTCTTTAGTCGACTATTTCATAAATTGAGAGAGCGACGGATGACTAAAGATAAAGTGGTCCTAACCGGCATAAAAGAATCCAGCGGCAGCGAGGTCCTCTGCAGTGTGGATGTGAGTATATGCCCAGTTGACGAAGCTCTCCAACCTCTTGACGTGCACTATGTATTCCGGGTAGGAGGGGTGGGATTGGACTTTATAGACTGGAGATGAGACTTCCTGGTTCCCTGGACTCTGGTCATCCTCGCTGTCCTCGCTATCATCCGGCGCCCCGCTGTTTTGTTGGCCACCTGGACTCATGTATCTCTGCAGGTCGTCTTCAGTACACTCTAAAATTTGAAAATGTTGAGAACCGTGTTATATGTTGGCTTGGGGTCGTGAGGTTAGGATGACATGGGGTTGTCATGTCAGGTTGGCTTGGGGTCGTGAGGTAAGGATGACATGGGGTTGTCAGATTGGCTTGGGGTCGTGAGGTTAGGATGACATGGGGTTGTCAGATTGGCTTGGGGTCGTGAGGTAAGGATGACATGGGGTTGTCAGATTGGCTTGGGGTCGTGAGGCTAGGGTGACATGGGGTTTTCATGTCATGTTGGCTTGGGGTCGTGAGGTTAGGATGACATGGGGTTGTCATGTCAGATTGGCTTGGGGTCGTGAGGTTAGGATGACATGGGGTTGTCATGTCAGGTTGGCTTGGGGTCGTGAGGTTAGGATGACATGGGGTTGTCAGATGGGCTTGGGGTCGTGAGGTTAGGATGACATGGGGTTGTCATGTCAGATTGGCTTGGGGTCGTGAGGTTAGGATGACATGGGGTTGTCAGGTTGGTTTGGGGTCAAGGTGCCAGGTTGACATACAACCGTGATGAGAAACTGACATGGAGTTTTGAATTCAAGTGGTTAGGGCGCGTCCATTTTTCTCTTCAGATTGATTCCAAATATAATTGTTACTCTCATTCCACCAAAATATCGTTGTAACGAGATGACGCTCTTCATGCTTCATCAATCTCCATGCTGGATGCTTGTAGTGGCTTTACGTGCTAATCAAAATACGTGTTTTAATATGAAATCAATGACACTGATGATGCATTTCAAGTCTAAGTTTATTTAGTATTTAGCTTTATCAGAAAACAAAATGTAACATTTTTTGCTGATAAAATATTTGTGTAAGCCTCGAGTAACATTTCTATCAGGTAAACAAAAAATAGAAGTTTATGTTTACAGATTTTTCAGCTTGGTTTTGCGTTAGAGGTAGCAGACTGGGGCTCAAAAAAATTTCTACTTAGGCATTGAGGAGTGCTCGAAATATGGTGGGTAGAGGTGATATCAAAGCTGCTTGGCTAATTAAAAGAAACATAGCAGGATGCTAAATGTGCGTGTGAGAGGTGAGAGGCCTATAAGGTTGTGTGCAGTATCAGAGTATATATTCTTTGTTTCATTTAAAATAACACCGGTGTGTCATATAGAAAATAGATCAGAATCTGAGTTCCAGTAATATTCTGTTTAAAAACTATACAATACTTTATGGTGCTATTTTTTTTTCAACTTTTTTTTTTCCAACTTTTTTTTTTTAAGGGATTTTTTCTCGAAACCTTTCTTTTTTTTCCTTCATCTGATTTATGGTTTTTTTTTNTTTTTTTTTTTTTTTTTTTTTTTTTTTTTTTTTTTTTATTTTTTTTTTTTTTTTTTTTTTTTTTTTTTATTTTTTTTTTTTTTTTTTTTTTTTTTTTTTGTAAAAATAATTTTGAAAATCTTTATCTTTCCTTCTTTTTATATCCTCTTTTTCTTTTTACAACCTTTTTTTTTTAATTTCTAACACCATAGATCATTGACGTTGATAAACCTAAGTTTGGTAAAAATTCTTTTAAGGTCTCTTTAGATTGAAATTACAACGAAATATCCAAAAATACTCAAAATTATAGTACATATCACATACAGTGAGGCAATCTTGCAACATCTGTCACATATCACAGACAGTGCGGCAATCTGGCAACATGTGATACATTTCACATACAGTGAGGCAATCTTGCAACATGTGATACATATCACATACAGTGATGCAATCTTGCAACATGTGATACATATCATAGACAGTGAGGCAATTTGGCAACATGTGTCACATATCACAGACAGTGAGGCAATCTGGCAACATGTGATACATATCATAGACAGTGAGGCAATCTTGCAGCATGCGGTACATATCACAAACAAGGAGGCAATCTGGCAACGTGTCTAGTGGGTTGACACACCGCTCATTCACATTTAACGTGCGGAGAAAATCAAAGTTTTCAGGTGATGAATTTAGATAGCAAAGAGTGTAAAACGGGTTTGGCAATGTTGGGGCAATCAGTGATTTGACATTCTGTAATGAACACATGGAGCAACATAAAGAAATAGCTTTGTGATTGTTAAGTATGAAATATTCTGGTTATTATAATTGTCTTAAACATCTTTCTAAAAGACACATGATTTTTATTTTTACACCCTTTAAAAATGTCTTAAATGTCTTCCCCACATTGGGAACCGCTGTACACAAATTTATTTCACCTGTTTTATCTCAAAAACTTCTTATCGATAGCTTTCAAATGTCAACAAATAATAATACAAGTATCAGGAGTGAATGTTTACTAGAGAACTTGGCTGCCCAAACAATTCATACTCTTCTCAATAAATTTTGGTGAGACTGCAATGAGACTCATAGATTAGTAGAAGATAATATGTAAACAGTGTATGAGTTAGCTTGACAAAACGTAAGGTTGCGTTCGTCAGGAAAACTCATACCCTGTTTACATGTTATCCATCGACCATTTTTCTGACCGTTCATGACTTACATATCAAATTAATTTTGAAAAGTGTACATGCGAATTATAAATCAGCTATTAACATATATTTCAACATATTTCATTTAGAATCCCATTTTCAAGTATAAAATTTAAGTCAATGATCAACCATGTACACATTTCTTGAAATTTGACCTGACTTGACCTGAACGGTAAAATCCTTTCCTCGAGTTAAACATATATTTCATCAATCTTCACAGATATGGTCGTGTCATTAAATGTTACCATGTTTTAAAATTTAACACAGAAAACTGTTCGTTTCTACAGAGTTCAACCCTTTGAGTGGTCAGGTGAACGATTAAGACAGGTTTCCCTCCCTTGACGTGTGAGACATTTGATTGCTACCTTTCAAGACAGAGACACCTAGCGAGTGTTCTTTCTCCGCTCCGTCGTGCATCCAGACGGTCATCTTGAGTTCGGACTGTCCGGTGGCGCTAGACCACTCTTTGGTGAATCCAATGATGGGTGCACCCGATGACCCGATGCAGGTATCGGCCGCATACAGAATCCCTTTCCTCATGTTGGCTGGTGAGGTTCTTACTGAAGAGGTCAAGTAGAGATCAAGTTATTGAAGAGGTCAAGTAGAGGTTAAGTGATTAAAGAGGTCAAGTGATATCCAAATGATTATAATTTCTTTCATCATTTTAAAACATAGTGAGTTCTTTATCAATACACATAATTTGCTATGTATTTTCGTCACGTCGGTCCGTTCGTAACGGTTCTAATTTTAGAAAGAAAGCATGCCACATTACTGTACAAAAAAACTATTTTCGAACGTCCGCATAAAATTGCTTAATATGGAAATAAATTAATTTTAAAAAATGAAATTTCTGTATTACATTGTTTTAATTCTGATGTGTTTTTTTTCACAAGTAATAGATTTCAACTGAAAAATATTTATATTTAAAAACTTCCGTCATATTTGACGTGGAATACACTAGTTTTAAAAATTTGTAACGTTTGTAAGTTAGAAAATTTCTTTTCGACTTTCATAACGGTAGGTAGAAACATGAAAAAGTTTATTTTACTCAGCTTTGTGTGTATTATAACAGAGATTAATTTAATTCTAACCCCTACCTGCCCTATGACGTCCGTTCCTATAAATATCGCTTACCTTCATGAGCATTGTTTACTTTTATCATCTTCAACCTGTGGCCATCATCGCCCGCGGGGTCTATGGCGTACTTGACCGGCACCGAGTCCCCGTAGGACAGGACCTTCTCCTTCCCGTGCGGGTGTCCTATGATGTAAAGTTTCTTGGTCATGCTCTCTTTGGTCCTCTTGGGCAGCCTGTCCTTGACGTCCAGCAGATCTTGTTTGACCCTGTTGATGTGCTGGACGAAGGTTTGATCCGACGTCTTGCACACGAGCACCGACTGGTTGTCCCCCACCACGCCGCTGTGGATCACGCGGACCCCCTTGACCGCCTTCACGCCCCGGCCGCTTGGATCGTCATAGAAAAACTCCACCGTCGTATTCTGAGCTTCTTCGTCGTTCTCCACGACGTGTTTGTTGGTCTCGATGAACATGAGTTGCTTCTCCTTCTTCACAAAAGTCGACACGTACCTGCGGAGGGAATTCAGTTTACTGTGCTCGGACTCCTGCTGGGGCGAAGCGTTGGTCGTCTGGTCATTCAGAGACACCCATCCCGTCCCTACCTTGAATTGCTGGTCTTTGGAAGGTTCGGGACCTTTGCGAGGTGTCAACAGGACTTTGACCCGAACAGTCAGAAGTCCAAACAAGGTCATGAACTGGGTGAACTCAGGGCATCTAGCGGCAGAGGGAAGCTGTTCCGGTTTGAGTTTAAACAAAGGGAAGTAAGCGTAGTGGCCCGGGTTTTTGTGGCAGGTGCTCCGGTGAATGTCTACCTTATTGCTGAGGTCATTTGATGTTAGGACACACTGTTCCGGGTCAAAGTATTCGTCTGGTAATGACAAAAGCAAAAGTTAGAGTCAGCTAGTGAATCGAAATGTTTGGTTCTTGCTAGAACATCCAACGGAACTGTAATCAATAATTTAAATAATTCTAATAATATGACAGCTTATATTTTATTTTTTAAAGATCGCCTAACGCTGGGGAAAAAAATCCAGACCAAGAAATTGAAGTCAAGTTGTTTAGTTGATGTGTCCCCATTTCTTGAGGGATTAGAACCACTATTAGGCTAACGAGCTGGTGACATATTTAACACAGGCAGACGTTGCAGTCTGAATATCGACTGACTCACCTAAAAAATCAGAAAGATCAGCTGCATGCTGGGAACTTGTGGCGCCATTTTGATCCTCAATTGCTGTGGCTGCAGAAGCTAAAAAATAATTCAATTTTTATATACCTAATAAGGTACAGCTAGAGCAAAATATTTTGTTGTTGTTTTTTTTTTACATTAAGAAAACATCAATTAATTTTTTTCTATTTTCTGTTGTACTAACTAAAACTTAATGAAAGTTAATATAGCAATTTGTTATATAAATCGTTAGAAAAAAGTTTTAAAACTTATTACCATCTGTTTTTATTTCAAGTATTATAAGATATTTAATTAACATTATAGTTCCTCAGTCTCCACCAGACAACACAAAGATTGAAACTGTCCAATGGTCATTGCGGCCTGGTGTTGAGCAGCTGATCTTAATGTTTCTTTGAGTTAATTACCTTCGAGAGCCTCCTGAGATTGCGGAAATGTTCGATCCTGTGCTTTAATTGAGATATTGCTTTCACTTTTTTGTGTAGATCTCAAACTGTCATCTTCAGTGGGTTGAGCCACGTAGGGTTCACCTGTTTGAGAATAAGGAATCACACTCGCACTCACGCCATCTACCTCAAGCTCATGTTGTACACGTGACTCGCTGGTTTTAGGACGCACCGCCACTGCTGAGATGTCGTCGAAAGGAAACGTTACATAAACTTCTATTTTTTTCTTCTCAGAATAAACATGAGTGGCGCTTGCCTTAAGACGATCGAAGTCAGTGGGGATTAGCTCTTCATTAACAACAGCTTTGGGGCAGCCCGGAGCGTGGAACCGGCGATTTGTGGGGTCTCCACCCAAGAATCTGGTCGGTTCAACTTGAGTGTTACATTCAGTGCAAGTGACGTGTGATCCGGCCCCAGGGTAGACAAAACCTGCATTGGCCAGTTTGAGAACTGACACTGTTTCCGGGATGTTCAGGTTTGGGTTTCTCCTGTATGACGCGATTCTCTGCATCTCATTTTGTAATAAGGTCATGACCGTGAATTGTAAACCTCCATCTGGTTTATAAACAGACTTTCCCAATAAACGATCAAAAATGCTCGCATTCTTGGATTTTTTAGCGTCAGTATATAACACATCTTTGACCATTGCTTTTAAACTTATAATTGGTAAGTTCGTCGATTTGACTTTGGTAGTTTCAGTTTTCCCGTAAAAGGAATTTAGAAAAGCTTCGGTGAATTGCTGCATTCCGAAATGAATTCGAATAACATGTAATAAGCAAAAGATTAATACTGCAACATGAACTGCCATTGAGGTATCTGCATAATTCTTAGAAGCTTTAAGGCTGTCAAGTTCCAGCTTTTGTTGTGAGGGGAACGCTATCTTGTTCCAAACAGAGTTGGTCAAAGGGAAGTCACCCTCATATGACTTTCTGCCCTTCATCTTTTCAGAGGGGAAGTCCTTAAGCCCTTTAGGGAACAGGTGTCCTATTGCTAGGTTCTTGCAGTATGGATGATATGTGACGTCACATCCTGAACGGCCGTAGTCAGTGTGCTGCCGGGACACACATTCAGGCATAAGGATTATAATCATAATCATAATCAAAAATCTAGTCTTAATTCGTCCGATAGCTATCACAGGCTTTCTCCACTTCATTTTCAAACAGCAGATATTCACAATATGAACAAGAACAAATTAGAGAGAAATAAACAAAGTCTCAAGTTTACTCTAATACAGCTAGTCTTCTGTAGCTTAAAATCTTTTTCAGTCCTTCGGACTTTACTTTCGGGTTAAAATTGTATCTGAAATATATAGAAATATAAAATATACATCGTATGAACATTTCAATTGATGTCAAAGTGATGTCTATTGAATGTAATTTGTGAGTGAGGTAATATACTTTATAGTAAGCATTAAAGCCAGGGGCTAGAAAAGTCCGTCCCGCTGACAGAATGCTGTCCGCGCTAAAATTTAAATAGCCCTCCTTTAGAAAATTACGATATTTTGTCTCCTCTCCCCCTCCCCCACTTCCAACCAAATCACAATTATTGAAAAGCTTGTAAATTAATGTAAATAAGTCTTTCGCTATGTCATTAAGGTTTAATGATCGTATCACGAGCCTCTTCACAAAAAGTTTGGACAACCCTGATTAAAGCAAATGAACCAAAAATGATATTAATAGATCGTTAATTAACATAAATTAACATATTACATCTTTATTTTAGTGGGTTACACGCGTAAAAAATTGGTAGATAGAATCTAACTCAGATATTATGTTGAGGACTTGGTGTTACGCTCTTGAGGCTCCGGTTAGTAATAAGTAAACTGCTCTATAACATGATATATTGACTTGATGTACCGGGCAGTGCCTAAGCATTCAGCTCTATATTTAATTGTCTCCTAAGTGAGCATAGGACCTCAATATCGACATACCAGGCGTGGCACAGGGCAGTAATCAATTTGAGGAAACTATAATTTCCAATTAGACCCATGTTATACGCCCAATGTATTGATCTTAAGTCACATAAAACACAGAGAGAAAAGTTTATTACCTGTATACCCTCATCCACGAAGGTTACATTTTACAGGGAAAGGTCACCACAGGTCCACATTGAGAGGCGGAGCTAAATGAGGGATAAAACCAGGCAATGATTTAGGAAGGCAATCCTCATATGGTGGCTTTATTTTATTGAAAAGTGTAATATTTCGTCAGTTAAAATTGACTTCAGTTAATCAAATTATTTAATAGATTGGACGAATCGATGTATGATTAATCAGTCAAGTTTTTTACTCTCTTCAAGTTATAAGAGTCACTTATAAACTAAATCAAACAGATATGTTATTATATATTTATTTATATCTATTTATATAAATAATACATCATCATATGCATATACATTTATTGTTCCAATATTATAATAATGCGATTGCGTTTGAGAGTTACACACAGTTTTATTTATACCCTGTACAGTATTGTGATCACAGTGATTTATTTCATGAGTCGTGTTTACTGTCAATCAAATCTCGTGCTCAATTATAAAAGACTTGCGGGATGCATTTTGAATTCCCATTTTAAGAGTTAAATTACACTTAAAGTGTACAAGTGTTTTTTCGTAAAATTAGTTTTATAATATATAATTATTTCTATAAATGTATTTATTTATTTCGACTAAACTAACACACAAAAATATATTGAAAAAAATATTTTGTCTGATGTATTTTTACGGATGTCTTAAAATCAAATGAATTACTCAGGTTTCCTAATCAGCGCTGCCCACTGGTTATTTCAAATCTTTCTGAGTCATACGCCATCGTTTGCATCACTTTAAAGGACATGCGTCTGGATATCTTACCTGTAGTTTCCCGTTTGTCCAACGCTGGAATAATCTCTGATCTTCTTGTTCTTCTTGTCCGTCCTCTTCGCTTTGACCATCATCCTGTCAATAAAGAGAGACGATCATCCTGTCTAAAAATGCAAACTTAAATGTCCATTTTGTTAAAAGAGTTTTATCGGAGAAGGAGCTACAAGCTTTTCAGTACTACCTGCTTTAACATATAAATATTTCTGATAAATTTTCCTTTAGTAAAAAGAATTAAATCTCATGAGACCTATTCTGTAGCGCCCTGCATTGTCTTAATACCGAGTCTCGTTCTTTCATTACTAGTAGGTTATGACTAGGGATAACTCTCTAATGATCTTTTGATTTTTAAAGTTACCCCCCTCCCCAGACAATGACGGTTACACAACGTAAACATCCATTCCACGAAAGTTACTTTTAAAAGCATGTATTCAAGTGGTACACATCAATATCGTCAAGAAAGTATAATTTGGGCTACATAATAATGGATAGCCATGTTTATTTTATTCTTCTTTCAAAGATTCATGTCTACACTTTGCAAAGGCGAAACCCACAAAAACCAATTTATGTTATGAAAAAGCAGTTGATGCACTTTAGAGAAGAAAACTGCTACACAAATCCAAAAATCTTTAAAAAACCAACACAAGACGCACACAACTGGCCATTGTCCTCCTCACACGCAGCTACCACAGTGCTGACAGCGAGACAGATCATTCCTTATTGGCTAGCAAGGTAAGGTTGCTGCCAAAGAAACTGTACCGCAACGAAAACAAGGGAAAACCACGCATAGCCATCTGTTCCAACAAGAATCCAGGGAGAACAGCAGAGTACACCCGAAGACTACAAAAAGTTCTAGTACACATGGCACCAGAAGTTACTATTGAGTCCAAATGGTCACATCTGCGGGACACCACATATGGCTCAACTATTGCGGCATTCGGCAAGAGAAAACGCGAATGTGCAGATTGGTTGGAGGCTCCCTTGCAGGAAATGAAGCATGTCACTGCTGAAAAAAGAAATGCTCTTTTAGCCTTTAAAGTCAGTCCTTGCCCTGAAACTCTATGTAACCTCAAGAATGTTAAGCACAATGCCCAGCAGGCAGCTCGCCACTAAGCTAACGCATTTGGCTAAATCTAAGCTCCAGCATACAGTCAGCTGCTGATAGGGGTGATACAAAGAACATAAAACAAGCAACAGGCCCTTTGACCTCCAAGACAGCGTCCCTAATGTCTAAAGCAGGGGAAATTATCACTGATAGAGACCTACAACTCAAACGCTGGATTGAGCACTAATTGGAATTGTACTCAACAATAAACCATGTCTCAACTGCTGCCCTGGACGATATCCCGGACCTGCCGGTCATGGAAGAGCTTGATGCTCTACCCACCATAAATGAGCTAAGTAGAGCCATCGATTTTCTAGTCCGTGGGAAAGCCCCTGGCAATGATGGAATTCCACCAGAAGTCCTCAAATATGGAAAGAAGTACTTTTACAGCCTTTGCATGACCTCCTCACTCTGTGCTGGGAACAGGGACAGATACCACAGGAGTTGAAAGATTCCAACATCGTTACACTGTATAGGAATGAAGGAAATAAGAGCAACTGCAATAACTATCTTGGAATCTCTCTTCTGAGTATAGTTGGAAAGGCCTTCGCCCGAGTTGCTTTAACACGCCTGCAGACCACAGCATTCCGTGTACTCCCAGAATCGCAGTGCGGCTTTCGAGCCGGAATATTAACTCTCTGCGCCAACTGCAGGAGAAATTCAGGGAGCAACATGTGCCTCTATACATCGCGTTCGTAGACCTAACTAAACTAAACACATATTTTTGAGACCTGAGATTAATATCTTAAGGCCTTGGCTAATACTTGGGCAACCTGTTCCATCTGCTGGGCAGCCATACAACATTGTCTTCACGCAGGACTCTTTTGCCTCCCTTACCTCCCCGGCTATGTCAAGCGCGGGACATGACGTCAGCAGGTGTGTGACCGTCTCAAAGGCTTGGCTGCAATGACGGCAGTTCGAGTTCCTGTTGTGGTCTAGCCGGTTAAAGTTAGAGTTGGTTGGGCAATGCTCAGTGCGCATTTGGGTTACTATAGCAAAGTCACACACACACACAAAAACTACTAAATTTATGTAACTGTCGTTAATGCTATTCAGTGCACAAATGAACTAGCTAGCGAGCACTGTATTATTGTTTTCATGAGCTACACTCTGTAACTGTTTGTTTGGTAGCCATTTACTCGCGACTCTACCCTATGCGACTGAATTATTCCAATCAAACTATCGAGGATTCTGCCTTTGACTTTCAGATCAGATAGCCACTTGTTACAATCACAGACAGTCCGAAGTCCGATACATCACGACTGTTAATTTTGAAAGTTTGCTTAACTAACTTCAGTTTTTGTTATGTTTGAAATATTTTTAAATTATTTTATTTTAATGTCATTTTCTAGTGCTATCATAGTGATATATCTTTTTTATATGGTGAACCCTTATTGTAAAAGATATGTGAACTACGATCCCCATACAATTAAAAAAGGGTATTTGTCAACAAGACTTTTATCATTTCTCTATTCAGCATTCGGTGTTAAATGTATTGATATTTATATTACGAGTACAAACTTAGCAGTCCAAAATTGCATTTTAGTGAATATTTTATTATAGTCATGGACGTCCCCCTTCCCCCAAAACCATAAAATCATTCGTGACCCCCAACCCTCGACCAAAAGGTTGGGAACCCGGGTAATCTATCTCCTCATTATTTAATGACTTTCCTTAATTAGCTTTAAATTTCAAGAAACCAGAAATCCGGGAATTCTCCGGCTACAAACAATAAAAACAATTTAAAAATCGGGGATTCCCAGAAGGTAAAACGAAAAGAAAATTATCAAAGCAGCTGCAAACTTTTTGAAGATTAAATCTGAACCGATGACAAGACGAAGATATTTTTCAGGAGCATAAATTTATCAAATAATATCAAGATAAAACGTTAGAAAACTATGATATTCCAAGCTGGTATTTATTGTAAGTCACTAATTTATTATTGGTCTTGGGTCAATACGAAATTTCGAATGAATGAGAATGAAAGGAGGAGCACGACAGAGCTAATACACACATTTTAAACTACTTGGAAAGTAAATGTTAAAATTTCGCATTTTGAATAACGTAAAATTGAAAAGAAATAATAATATATAAGCATTTTCACGCAGTAATCTATTGTAATCATTTCCATGAACTTTTTTAGTCTGAGACATTAATAGACATTATTTGTAGCTGTACGCATTGACATATTTACATACGCACAGACAAAGAGTCCGACAAAAGGAAAGACAAAGACTTAGACACAGCGGGCCGTCACACATCGTATAATACTTGTTTCTATAAATACCAAGACATGTGTACATTTATTTTCCAAAAAAAAAACATGCATATACAAAAAAATATTTACAGGTACTTGTATCTATAAATCATGTGCACGTTAACATACAATTTTAACATATAATTAAATTTACAGTTTTCCTTCTGCGACAATGCATTTAAAGGTTCTTGTATCGACACACATGAGCATGATGTACTTACATCAACGGGTTCTTGCATCTACAACATATGTGTTTATGCACTTTTGTTAACCAGTTCTTTGGTTTTCAGTAACGTGTACTTCAGGTTCTTGAGTACTATGTGAACATACACGCGTTTTGGCGTTAGTTCCACCACCCAAAGCCTCCTATTTATATGCCGTCTATGAGTAGGGTTTGGGAATTCCCATTATATTCTCACTTTGCAAGAAAGGTGAAGGCTAAAATATTATTTGACAGCTGTTGGTAAGGAAGGGGGTGTTTTTGTTGTTTGTTTATCTACCCCCCCCCACCCGTCCGCAACCCTTTAAGCTGTTAAATAATAAAACATTGACATGTGTTACGTCGTTGTCTGGGTTACTTGTTAAGACCAAACGGACAGATCAACTCAAGGTATAACTCCAACACTTCTGAACATCTATAACTTTATTAACAGCAAAAGGTTCCTCCATTTCCAACACGTCCTATCCCTCGCTCACACCAACTGTCTCTCTGCTACTACGTCATGCTCACACACTTACGTCATACCCTTTCATACCGTGCGCACCGCACCGCACCAAACACAAGTAACACATTGACATGTCAGGGAAAACCCAATAACTTCATAATGTTTCCCTGACATATCCCCCCTCTTCACTTTAGATTTAACTTACGGAGTTAAATCTACACATGTAGGATACACCATCTTTCCAACATTAAAAAACAATCAGGGCATAGATTCATTGTGGTTTGCAAACGCAAACAATACAATTACAAAACAAAACAAAAAAATCTTTAACATCTTTGTCATCTATGCAGTCCCCATAGTGGGACTCTCCATGTATCTTTATAGTCCCCATAGTGGGACTCTATGTATCTTTATAGTCCCCATAGTGGGACTCTCCATGTATCTTTATAGTCCCCACAGTGGGACTCTCCATGTATCTTTATAGTCCCCACAGTGGGACTCCATATGTATATTTAAAGTCCCCATAGTGCATGGGACGCCTGTGTTATGGAGATCTCCTATCCATCCATACCCACATATATAATTATCTTAAACATTAGCATCATAATAATAATTATCAATGTATCATCAAATCAAAACAATTCTCAAAACACCTTTATAATCATGAATAGCGAAATCATGGGAACAGTGCAAAATCATAATCATAATTCTCATAAACTATATATTTCATCGTAATCAATCTCATGGAAAACTCATCATGAGAATCTATCATCATTATTACATCTACCTTACAAAAATGTCCTGAGGTCTCCAGGAACGAAATTTCTTACATCATCGAAAAAAATGGTCATGACATAATCACATCTTTCAATGTCTAACATAACTACTTACGTAACTAAGAACCATAAACACTGCCAATGCCCATAACAAAAACCCAGAACGAAAGTGTCCAACCAAAAGCCAAGGAGCCAAGCAACACAGTTCAATAGCTCCATGAATGTACTATGGTCACAGAACTGCCCAACGTTGTGATGGCTCACGGCGACAGCACAGGGAATGTGTACTTAACTGTCCACGTTGTGATGACTCACTGATAGCACAGGGAATGTGTACTTCACTGTCCACGTTGCGATGACTCACGGCGACAGCACAGGGAATGTGTACTTAACTGTTACACGTTGCGATGACTCACGGCGACAGCACATGGAATGTGTACTCAACTGTTACACGTTGCGATGACTCACGGCGACAGCGTCGTGAGGACTCACTTCAACCGCCACCAAAGGCACGCTCGTCACTGACCACGGTGGAGCGATACACTACTAACCTTGTTGGAAGTAGAAGGACGTCTAGTGCAAACCGGATACCTGAGTTTTTTTCTGCCTTGGTCCACAATAATCCCAGACGGTAGCCCCCAATGTTACGTCGTTGTCTGGGTTACTTGTTAAGACCAAACGGACAGATCAACTCAAGGTATAACTCCAACACTTCTGAACATCTATAACTTTATTAACAGCAAAAGGTTCCTCCATTTCCAACACGTCCTATCCCTCGCTCACACCAACTGTCTCTCTGCTACTACGTCACGCTCACACACTTACGTCATACCCTTTCATACCGTGCGCACCGCACCGCACCAAACACAAGTAACACATTGACATGTTAGGGAAAACCCAATAACTTCATAATGTTTCCCTGACAACATGTAAATTGAAAATAATAAATAATATATTTTTTACATTCAGTTTTGCTTTGAGATTTGTTTGTTTGTTTTTTTAAAATTTGCACTCGGTCTCAGTTTAGTTATACTCAAGAACCGGTGTTTAGCAACAATGGTCAGGAATGAGAGATACTCGTGGCTGTGAATGCACGTACAGATTTTGTGTTTCTTCGAAGTAAAAAGAAAGTACACATTTACATTGCATTTCTTGGGAACTATAAACCTTTTGAAGAGAAAGAGTTTATTCTTAAATGTGAAGTAAAATAAGTGATATCATGAGTATTTCGATGGAAATCGGTATTTAAATGCATTTTTTTTAAAAGTCACAGCAGTATATCATCCCTGATACTTTTAAGTAAGAATGTCAATAGATCTATTTAGAGTGGATGCTCTTTTACATACTCGTATCATCAGTATTTATCTATGTCAGTTTTTATGTGTTTAAAATAGAAATTTTGTCATGACTTTTGAGTGATTTAAAAATTGGTACTGGTTGTCGTTTCAGTTAAGATGGACCTACTTATATTGACACGTTCGACATTTATTGGAACAGTCAAACTTCAGCTACTAGGACTCGAGAGCTTGAACATGCCAATGTATTGCGAGCCGATTCACTAATCAAGCAGTATCAATCATAACAAACCTAATCACGTTTCCATTTCTCAGTGAATAACTTTCCTTCCCTTAATGGGTAAATAATCAAGTAAAAGATTGAAATTTAAATAATTTGCTTGTTCTACTTCAGAGAAAATTATGATTACTAACTTACAAAAATCATATGGTGTCATGTGACTCATTGTATATAGGAGGTCACGTTTCGGAATTCCCGTGTGATTTGATTGTGGGAACTCCACAACTGTCACAGTACAATGAAAACAATGGGAGGTTAGTCAGATGGTGTAGAATAATCCATTTATCGAATTTTTATAGTTATCTGGGTAATATAAAAAATTAAATACAAAGGAACCAATTATTTAATAATACTTAATATTAGGACTGCGGATATTATCGATTAATTTCTCGATTAATCGGTAAAAAATTTATCGATTAAAATTATTTCAATCGATAAAATAGCTATTACCATCGTTGTACATACTTTAAATACCTGTACCGATTTATTAATAAATAATTAGTACTATTTTGTTTTTTACGTAAAAACTTCTCCATCTAAAAATGATTTTTAAAGTGTAAACTTTAAAATTAGCTATTTTATAAGGAAAGTGATATAAAAAATTAAACATTGTTTTTACTTTATTAACAATAGCAAAATTTAAATTCATTGACATATTGAACTACATGTACTTATATTTAAATCAAAACATGTATATTGCCTGATTTTGTTACTTCCCTTGAAATTTTCAGTTTAATGACGTCATACATCTTATTTTATCTTCAATTAAAATTATCAATTTATTATTCGCTAATTTTTCAAAAGTTAACAATTAAATTTAAATTAATCGATAACAGCCCTACTTAATATATATATTCTCCAAAAGAAATCAAAATGCGTGTCTATTGAATTTTTTCCATACCCCTTGCCAATTAGTTATGAAAATATACTTACTGTACATCCGGGCATATTGTTGGGCAGAGGCGTCAATATAATTGCACTAGCTACCCAGTGCGGTAGCTCTAGGTGTCACCCCCCTCAAGACTTAACCCATAGACCTCCTCCGAGTCGTCCAGTGCCAAATAAAGGGAATATACGTTTGGTGTCACACCTTGAAATGGTGTCACCCAGTGCGGTCCGCATCCCCTGCTCCCCCTAGTAACTTATCTTAACATATTTTTTTATATATAATTCTGCATTAACGCAGGTCAACACAATAGACTTGACAAGTCAATAAATAACTTGCTTACAAATTTATAATCTCAAAAAAATTGTTGACGTTTATTGCTCGTTCTTTATATAACATTTTATTGGCAGTGTTACAAATCATTGTGTTATGAAAACCGTGTTGCCTCCTGTAGTGCTGGAACTCTACACAGCAGCTATCGTTGCTGATCCAATGTAGATAACAGGCACAATATCCGACCAACTGTAACAATCTATCAGGAAGCAATTCAGCAGTCAGCAATGTGACGTCAAACAGCAATTCTTATGTCACCACTTAGTGTCTAAAAATAGGGGCAGCAACTTATCTTTTTATGGTGGTCACCTCCAGGGACGTACGTGGAGGTTATCAGCAACCGGCATTGACCTTTGACCTTCACAGACCGACAACGATTGCATTTCGATGGCATTATTAAATTTGTGGCTGAGATTTGGGCTACTGCCACTTTTCATTTATTAACGGGGGCTGCATGTTTGTTCAACTAGAGCAGAAGTGGACAAAGTGTGACCGCCGAGCCATAAGCGGCTGCCAAAAAGTTTTTTTGTAGTTGTCCAAGACATTCAGAAAACCCACATTGAACAGAGACTTATGTCCGTGACCAAAGGTTCGTCTCGATCGAGTTTTTCTTTAGAGCGGTTACGTCATTTTTGCATCATCTTCTTTTTATCTGTTACAGGCGCTCCTTCTATACAGGAGAATATTGCATCCTACGCTTATCTACGGTTTGTGTTTAGTCCTGCATTCTTATTCGAGTTTTAAATGATGATAAAGTGTTGGCTTTCCTTGTTTCTTCAGGCAACCCAAATCAAACGCGAATTCTGGACGGAAAGAAATAAAACTTGTATGCGTCTGTCCTTGGATACGGAATAAGAAAGGTGTTTTATCCTTAAGTCTACTTAGGGTTGTATTAAGTTATCTTTGTACTGTATTAGAACGGTTAAGTCAGTTTTGCAATAGAGTGGTTACGTCAGTTTTGCATTAGAGAGGTTACGTCAGTTTTTATTTAGAGTGGTTACATCAATGCACTAGCAGAGGCAGTGTAAATACAACCTTTCCTTTTTTTGTCAGTTTAATTTTAGTTTCGTCTTTGCAACAGTAAAATTTAAAAATTTCCAATTTAATATAGGCCATGATCCCTCCAAAATAACGCAGAATGTGCGATGAATGCAGCGCGATTACTGAAGAATGAACACACACGTATTTCCGTAGTTAGACAGACTCTAGAAAGTAGTCTGTTTAGTGTGCCATAAAATGATTGCCGTATTTAAGGAGCGAAAGGAAAACACACAACGGATCGAAACATAATGGTTTCGGAGAAAAATAATGTAAACTAAGGAAAACCTTTATTTTAAATGGCGCTGCCCTCCTCTAAATTTCGCTAACACAAAGTGGAGCCCCCCGTCCCCCCCCCCCGATCCAAAACAATTGCCAACCACTTGATCAAACAGTTTTTCATGTCGTTAGGTGGCGGTGGCAACAACTCTTAACATGCCCAACGTCGCTTGTACCCAGCGATTCCTCGATCTGAAAGGTGGACACACGACTAGTGTAACATTAGGAATCTAAGACCTTTTGATCTTGATGTGTCTATGATCTTTTGATCTTGATGTGTCTATGACCTTTTGATCTTGATGTCTAGGAGCTTTTGACGTATTCAGAGCGCAGCGAACTTGAGCATTAATGGAAGAAAATTAATGTTTGTACGTCATGCCTATAAGGAACATGTTCCTTGACCTAGATAAAAAAAATTAAGTCTTATGTAAGCGTCTTATATTAATATTTACCTGTTTGCTTTGTAATGTATGGCTCGGTTAGCTCAGCAGTATTTTAGTACGCAGACAGTGATGGGATAACCGGGAAGTTCCTTGATATCTTGTTAAATACTTTAAACCTTCCCCCCCCACCTTCCCTCTTTCTCTCTCTTACTCTAAAATTATTTCCCTACCACACACTAACACCAACACTCACACGCCCACACTCACACACTAACACCAACACTCACACGCCCACACTCACACACTAACACCAAGACTCACACACTCACTGACGCTTCCACACTCATTCAGAATCAAGTTGAAACCTTCGCACACTCCAACTCACTCACTTCTTACATACTCCCACTTACACACACACTCACACATGCAATCTAGCTCACATTCACACACACACACACCAACTCACTCACACACACTCCCACAACCAACCCCCATCACCACCAACACAAAAATAACATTTTTTTAAAATCTAAATTTTCCTGTACTGGATTTTTTTTTTAAATTTCTCCATTAGTTGGGGAATATTCTGAAATGCAAAAAAAAAATTATCTCCAACCGGAACCGATTTTATTTTTTAGAGCTCTAGGAGATATTGTTACCTGGTAAGTCCCTCCATTCCCGTTTAAGATACACCCCACGTGTTTGCATGACCAGATGATAAGTCCGTTCACTAAGGGATAGGGGGGGAGTGAATGTCGGGTCACAATTGTAACCATCCCAATGGAATGCGTCATGGTGTGATTTGATACCGGCCGTGGGAGAGCATTTCTCACAGACTTCCCACCCTCACACCAACAACCAGTGGCGTCGCTAGGGGGTGCGGAGGGGGCGGGCCGCCCCGGGTGACACCATCAGGGGGGTGACACCAGACCATAAAATTCTATATATTCACGTTATTTGGCACTGGAAAACACGGAGGAGTTCTATGGATTAAATCATGACGGGGTGACACCATGAGCTACAGCCCCGGGTGACACCATGAGCTACCGCCCCGGGTGACACCAACCCTAGTGACGCCTCTGCCAACAACCCCTTCAAACGACCAAGCCACCTTACTACAGTGAGTAGCCTGTAAATGAATGGTTTGTTGTAAGTCCCCTAATGAAACATCTCAACTTGATACATAGTAATAGTCTCCCATTTTACCCTTGTTGTTTATTGGCCTAGACCAAGCAACAAATCTTAACGGATCATTTATCGTAGCGTCCTTGACCCCTATTCATACCATGACCTCGTGTCTGGTGCCGATTGTGTCATGATATACAGTTTGTTTTGCTACATTGATACCCCAGAATGCCATTCAAAGCTTGCCCTATAAGGATGTAAAAAAAAAAAACACCAAAGTTCGTGATAGCAAACGAAAAGCTTCCTTAATGTAAAGTTTTATGTGGCTGTCAAAGAAGGCAATAAAAAAGAGGCTATATGTATGCAATCTATTACCATCTGGCATGTTAAATAGTCTTCAGAGTTAACCACCACCTTCAAATGGTACGATGTACCTATCCCCCTCTTTAGAACTCCTGTGCTAATAATGAAAGAGATTACTTCCGGTTCTGTGTCAGTTTTTATTTTATGAATGAACCAATCATTAAAAGATTTATATTTATTGACATCTTTATGTAACGTAAGTACACAAAAAGTGCAAGACACGTCCACAGATGTATGTTGACTTTGTCTTAGTCTTTAAATTGTCTGCTTTCACGGGGAAATGAGACAGTGGTTAAAATATTTGATATCTTAACGTTTGAGTGAGGAGTATTTGATTTAAGTGGATGTTACACTTCTTGATGTGTATGGATTACAAAGAAAGAGGCAGACACGGGTTAGTACACATTGCTTCCATATTTATAATATCGATTCTCTGTATTATTTCACGTCATTTATGTAACACTATAGTCTATAGTTGTTATGACTTTTGTAGATGTACTCATTAAAAACAAAAGATTGCTTTAATCAACAAAGTAAACTTTGAACTCTGGGTATGTAAATAAAGAAAACGAGTTTTAATACATATTTTAGGTAGAGGCGTCACTAGGGTTGGTGTCACTGAGTGCAGTAACTCATGATGTCAAACCCTCACGACTTACTCACTATGCCTCCACCGTGTCTACTTAAGCCAAAACAAACATAATGATTTTTACATTAAGGTGTCACCCGGTGCTTCCGCACCCCCCTAGTTACGCATCTGCAGGACTAGGACATAAATTATACGGTTTAATAACCACTCAAAAAAGACGAGGTTAATTGCTTTTCAAGAAAATGTGCTTCATGACTCCTGCTGACGTGGTTTTCCACAAGAAATTTCCACCATCGGGAAAACCCGTCTAGCACGTAATAACAATTTTTTTTTAAAAACGGGAATTACTTTTATGATTTTTTGGTTTTCTACGTGTTTAAAAAGTCTTTAATGATTAATAATTAATTGATGGAATTTACAAAGTTGAAATAATCACTTTGAGCAATAAGCACACTAAAAAACGCGACATTTCCGAAATGTTCTTAAATGTTACAAAGACACTATGGTATGGGTGAGACTGCATGCTGGGTGAGTCTACCATATGGGCGGGACTGATATATAAGTGAGACTGCGGGACTGGTGATACTGAGAGGGGTGAGTGAGGCTAGGAGATTAGTGAGACTGTGATATTAGTGAGGATAGGAGATGAATGAGATTACTGAGACTGTGAAACTGTAATATTAGTGAGGATAGGAGTTGAGTGAGATTAGTGAACCTGTGATATTAGTGAGACTAGGAGATGAGTGAGATTAGTGAGACTGTGATATTAGTGAGACTTGGAGATGAATGAGATTAGTGAAACTGTGATATTAGTGAGACATAGGAGATGAGTGAGATTTGAGATTATTGAGACTGCGATATAAGTCAGGCTATGAGATGAGTGAGATTAGTGAGACTGGGATACTAGCGAGGCTAGAAGATGAATGAGATAGTGAGACTGTGATATTAGTGAGACTTGTTGATGAGTGAGAATCGTGAGAATGTGATAATAGTGAGACTTGGAGATGCATGAGATTATTGAGACTGGGATATTAGTGAGAATAGGAGATGAGTGAGATTGTTGAGACTGTGATATTAGTGAGACTAGGAAATGAATGAGATTTTTGAAACTGTGAGATAAGTACGACTGTGAGATTTATAAGACTGGGGAACTGGTGAGACTGACGGGGGATGAGTTAGACTAGGTGATGAGACTGATGCATAATTTTCAGGATGGACCTAAAGTATGTTTAATTCTAATGGAGTATGAACTGAAAAGCTCTAAAGTTGTGGCAAAAAATACATTGTGGATATATGTGCATTTAAAGCAGTAAATACTATGCTGATATCTTTACAATGAGGGTAATGATTATGTCATTGAAATATCTACAAGTAGGACTATAACACTTAGGTAACATCTATTAGATGAAAAGCCTACAAATTCTGGAAGAAGCCCATTAGCCAACATGGGTATTACACTAATCATTTATAGGAAGTAATACGAACATCCGTGCCAATATTTTAATTTCGTTTGTTTTGAAAATGCTGATAACGTAAAAAGGTGGGTGGGTGTTCACACGTAACAACATAACAAATTTGAAGTCAAATGACCCGGAAGTAATCAGCTAGAACAACAAGGCTTGTGACGATTGGGCTCTCGTCAAGATGGTATCACGAAAGGTCGCTCGGTGTGTTTGGGGCACTAACTGCCTATAGACATTGGGGTTAATAAGGGGACAGGTATCGACTGCATACTTTCTAGTCATGTTTTTTACCCTATTGTTAGGGCCCATAATGTCGGTTCTCGTAGCCGCAGTTGATAACCAATGAAATTAAGAATGCCACCAAGTTACCTTTTCTCCGGCCTTTCATTTACTCATTATTATCATAATCAATGACTGGCCGAGTTGATCAGGTAAAGAGAGTTGGATCAATAGAAAACTTACTCCAGAAACTCGGCGTGTGACGTACACATTGGGGAAAGTTAACCCAATTAATTTGATGTAAGTGAATTATTGTGTTTGGATAGTTTTATTAGGGTTTGTAAGTGAATTATTGTGTTTGGATAGTTTTATCAGGGTTTGTAAGTGAATTGTGGTGTTTGGATAGTTTTATCAGGGTTTGTAAGTGAATTTTGGTGTTTGGATAGTTTTATCAGGGTTTGTAAGTGAATTGTGGTGTTTGGATAGTTTTATCAGGGTTTGTAAGTGAATTGTGGTGTTTGGATAGTTTTATCAGGGTTTGTAAGTGAATTATTGTGTTTGGATAGTTTCATCAGGGTTTGTAAGTGAATTATTGTGTTTGGATAGTTTTATCAGGGTTTGTAAGTGAATTATTGTGTTTGCATAGTTTTATCAGGGTTTGTAAGGGAATTATGGTGTTTGGATAGTTTTATCAGGGTTTGTAAGTGAATTATTGTGTTTGGATAGTTTTATCAGGGTTTGTAAGTGAATTGTTGTGTTTGGGTAGTTTGATCAGGGTTTGTAAGTGAATTGTGGTGTTTGGATAGTTTTATCAGGGTTTGTAAGTGAATTGTGGTGTTTGCATAGTTTTATTAGGGTTTGTAAGTGAATTGTGGTGTTTGCATAGTTTTATTAGGGTTTGTAAGTGAATTGTGGTGTTTGCATAATTTTATTAGGGTTTGTAAGTGAATTGTGGTATTTGCATAGTTTTATTTGGGTTTGTAAGTGAATTGTGGTGTTTGGATAGTTTTATTAGGGTTTGTAAGTGAATTGTGGTGTTTGCATAGTTTTATAAGGTTTGTAAGTGAATTGTGGTGTTTGCATAGTTTTATTAGGGTTTGTAAGTGAATTATTGTGTTTGGATAGTTTTATCAGGGTTTGTAAGTGAATTATTGTGTTTGGATAGCTTTATCAGGGTTTGTAAGTGAATTATTGTGTTTGGATAGCTTTACCAGGGTTTGTAAGTGAATTATTGTGTTTGGATAGCTTTATCAGGGTTTGTAAGTGAATTATTGTGTTTGGATAGCTTTATCAGGGTTTGTAAGTGAATTATTGTGTTTCCATATTTTTATCAGGGTTTGTAAGTGAAAGGGCGAAGAAAAGGTCACTTGGGGTCATCCTTAATTTCATAATATAGTATTTAATTTAAATTAATTATTTTTTTATATTTTCAACAGATGTTTTAAGTTATTAACGTCCACAAGAAGAACACACATTGTTTTTAACATTTTGAGACCCCGTATGGGACCATTCAGTTTGGGGACGCTTCTGTCACTACTAGATGCACATGTAATTTTTGGAAAAAAAACACCAAAATTACAATGTTTGGTACAGAATTTTCCAATCTATACTGTTGAATATATTTTAATAGATCAAGGGAGCCTTTTTCCTCGTTTTTCTGACATAATGCCTCTTCTTGTAGTTCAGGAAGGGCTAGTCCTAGGCCACTGCAACCTACCCAAACTCAAACTGGGCCTCGCGCAATCCTTTTCGCATACTAAGCCGCACATGCTTAGACTGGCCCTGTGTACAACCACATACACATGGATCCTTTTTCTTTCAATATGAACTTTTCTTTATCAATGTCAATAAAGAAAGTTTTTTTATGTTCAAATTCTTCATTTAGTAGGTTACATGGTATTTGTCACGAATATAATCTTGCAAGGACATGCAACTCATCAACGCGTCCTTTTATTTTATTTTATAGTTCCATCCATGAATAAAAACATTTCTTGCGATCCTGAATTTTCCACACTCAAATTTTCTCTCCTTCTAACTCGGCGTACTGTTGATATCTCAGACTCTCTATAACAGCATCCTGTATTCAGTGGCGTAGCTAGAAATTTGCAGGAGTTAGGGGTCCGGGGCTCAACCTCTTTGAGGGCCCCACTTACATGTTGGTAGCGTTACATTTAATGTAAAAAAAATTCAGAGGGCCACTCTGAAGTGGCGGCCCGGGAGACTTTTGAAAATCCTCCCCTCCGCCTCCCATAGCTACGCCACTGTCTGTATTAGCACATTCTTTGTTCCATGAAATGGGTTTGCATGAATTTTTAAATAAAGACTGGTTCCCATTCCCCATAAATTGAGATAACATAGAAAAGAAAAATATTGCATTGAACTGAATAAAATTCCAGCATCTGATCTTATTTTACTTGGTACTTCAGATGTCAATTTTTTCAAGACAATTGAACTTTTAAAGTATGTCTTTTTCGAAATTATTTATGTTATTTTATTGTTTATTAACGGAAATTTTGAATATGTTCATGTTCTTGCGATAAATCTTAATAATATTCCATCAAATAGACGAATTCAAATTATTTACACATTACTATAATTGGAAAGGCTTAACATTTTTCATGCATAACCGTTTTTAATGAAAAACACTAATTACGTGTGCTACTTTAATGCAATAAAAAAAAGTTTTAGAAAAAATAAAATTACTACTTGCAATTGAAACACAATACTTGAACCACCAAGTCATGTAGGTACTTATTAGCGCATCATTCTGCGCATGTAGAAATTCCATGCAAAAACTGTTGTGGCGATATTATTGGCATATTTTATTCGGCCCAGCGGTGATTTTTTTTTTAAATTTTGAGTGCAGTTTTCTTATAAAAGCGTCATCTGTGACGTATACCGCTTAATTTTCCAAACAATTCGATACCTTTTTTTAAGCGATTTTAAATTTTTGAACGGTTTTGCGTTAGCTATAACAACCACTGTGTAATTTAAAAAATATTGCGCGAATTTGTTAATTAAGACTCGAAATTAATAATATTTTTGTTTCCCATTGGTTCAAAAGAAAAAGGGTGGTTGTTGGAAATGGCTTTACTTTTCAAATGCCCACAAAATCCGCCCTCTAAATGTTTGCCACACGGGGTGGACCGCCTCCTCCGCCCTCTGGCTACGCCACTTACAAAATTTATCTATTATTTTCCTGTGGTAAATTAACCGACAAGTAGCCAAAAAATCGTTGTGTTCAAGAATCAGTCTTTTTTAAATAAAATAGTTTTCATGGTTTTCCTAGAAAGACGAACTCCATAACCATCAGACTGTTACAACAGCTGACAGAGTACATCACCAGAAACGCGTTATTTGGTCGTTCTTTCTTAAAACTCTTTCGGTATCGTACACTCACCTGTATTCACTCTTGTGTAAACTTAACAACTGTTTGAATGAGGAGGAAATAATACTTACCTCTACATATTCTGTTTTACTTGTTGCAGACTCGCTTTTCCGAACCTTCCAGTCCAACATGTTTCTTTTCCTGTTTGGTAACACCAATCAGCTGTAGCCGTCGGCACGTAGACACATGTTCAAATGTAATGACCCCAACTACAAGTTTTCATGACGTCTTCATGTCATAGTTAGATCTGAGCTTGTACTCCATATTGATCGTAAGATTATTTATTGAAATACATCATACAAATAACACAAGTCAAGTCGAACACACGTGTGACAGGATTGAAAAATGTCATCTTGACGTCCGCTGTTTTCTTTGAATGCATCTGTTTAGTCTGGTGACTTTTGACTAGTTCTGATGTAATGACGCGTCATAATGCCCCCCCTCCCGGGCCGTGTTACGTCAGCTCTTGCCCGGAATATGTAAAAATAACTACGTCACATTGACGAACCATGATGACCTTCTACTACTTTTTTTTTGGGGGGG
>MUZC01004752.1:51915-68905 GCA_002072015.1 Radix auricularia | reverse complement strand
TATATATATATATATATTATTCTAGTATCAAAGTCTAAAAGTCTATTAAAACTTGCAACACACTTTGTTTAAAGTGTATATATTTAATAAGTCCTCAATTAATCATAATTTTTTAATAGTTTTTTTTTTAACTCAAAAAAAAATGCAATGTTTAATTTTATTTACACATGAGAAGGTATATTCCCTTTAAGCGCTGCTTTCCTCGTAAAATTCAATCGCTATTTTAAGGGTACTAACTAAATTTAACTGAGTATTTGTGAAATGAAGTAATGAAGTACAGTAAGACCCCACTTAACACTGTTTCGGTTTAGCTTTTTTTTTTTTTTACACCCGGGGATTTCCCGAAATTGTTCCCGCACTAGGTTTCCAAACGGCGATTTAAGTATTATAACGATTTATACGGTGACAAACATGATATTTAGTTTTTATCATGGGTGACAATGAGAAACAAGAAAAAAAAAGAGCAACCAGAAAAAGCTTTCACTGGAAACTATAAAGCAAATTATTATAATTAGAAGATTAGATTCTGGTGAACGTCAATATCACATAAGTGCAAAACAAAAATATTGACAGTAGTGATTTCGAAGAAAAGCGTAAATAAGTTTCGATGGGCTTTGTAATAAGGAGTTTTATTGCTATAACGGAAATTATGGACCAATTTTTTTGAAAATGATCCAAATTTTGACATACGTTTAAAAGCAAGACGGGCTGTTATAGATGCTTTATCCACTTTTAAACAACTTCTAACAGAACACATAAGGAAAATGTAAACTACATTAGATGCCTTCTTGACAAAAAGGCAAAAAATTGGAAATAGCATAGACAGAATGATCTCATTGACTTAGAATTTTATTTGCTTTTAAAAGTATATTCGCATATATTTTTTTACGTTTTACTTGTTTTTTTTAAAAAGTATATTCATTTATATTACTTTTATTTTTGTAAGACATAATTGTTTGATTTTACTTTTAAAAACATACTTATTAAATTTAATACCTCCATTTTTTTCATGACATTTTTACTTCTAGATAAGGAAGAAATTATAAGTCGTTTTCCTCGACAGATTTAATCGTCTGTTTATTTTTTTTTTTAAAACATTTAGAGCATAGACATAATTTGTTTTTCAAATGTTTTATTACCACAGATACAAAGCAATCGAAAAAAAGATGCTAAATAATTTCTATACAGAATTACAAATGTTAAATAATGAACTTTAACGAGTTTACAAACTAAATTTACAGTTTTATTTCCACATTTACTAAATAAACATAACTGACAGTTCTTCAAAAGATCTCTACTATCCTCGTCGCACAAAAAGATTTTATATTTACACGACAACTTTTATAACTGCGTCTATTAGATAAAGAACTATGGCACTTCCACCACAAAAAGATTTTATATTTACACGACAACTTTTATAACTGCGTCTATTAGATAAAGAACTATGGCACTTCCACCTCAAAAAGGCCTAGAGCACTAATAAACAAAATTATAAATGTTAGATCTGAAATTTATTTTCTATTTTTTTTTAAAAACTATTAAGAAGAAAAGGTGTGTTAAAAGGGCTTGCAGAAAGTCTGTGCACTGTTTTTAGACAATAAAAGGTAAAAACAAAGTTGTGTAATAATTTAATGCACAAAAAATATGCTTATGTTAAATTGTTGCATTGTGCGCATTATAATAACACATTATGGGTGTGATGTAGCGTGAGGGAATATCTGCGAATAAAGAATCGTGACTTTCAAATCGCTTGCAATAGTTTTTACAATTTTGTCCATGATGCAAGAATAAAATTCAATGCGATATCTGTCCTCTGCATTTTTTCCTACTACCTCTTGCGTTCTTTCTCATCAGACATCACTTTTGGTTTGTGTAAATATTTCTCTACAAAACTGTCCTCAATGGTAATTTCAACATTCTCTTCTTCGAACTTGTTATTAGCCCAGGACACAAATCGTTTAATAATGTCGAGAACACCATCGAAATCTCTTGAAATATTTTTAACAACTTGACAGTACGGTTTATGCTGGCACTGCATCCATTCCGGTGGTTTGTAAATAATTAGATAACGAACCTGTGTGTTGGAATATGAGGTATAGTTTTTTAGTGACAACTATTTCAAACTTGATAAACTTATCTTGTAAAGTTTGAGCTGTGTCCCTGATTTTTGTATTGAATGCGTCTGATGATGCTAGTTTTGTAACGTTAAATCAATTCAAGGAACAATGATGAGTTTGGATCATTAACATTTTCAAATAATTTTTTAATGTACTTCCTTTGGCCCACCATCGAGTTTCCCCAATAATATTTAATCTTTGGTGTCTAGATTTCTGTTGGTGATCGACCCAAACATCCATTCGTTTATACGATTCCTCAATCATTCCTCTAAAGAACACCGCACATGCAGCTGAAATAAGCTAATTGAAGAGGTCATGGTTTGAGCGGTATCACTCAGAACAAGATTCAATACGTGTGCTTAACACCAGACATGAATTTGATGAGGTGCGACGTCACTCAGCCATTTGGTAAACCCATTGTACTGTCCTTGTATATTGGCTGCCCCATCTGTAGCATTACCGACACAATTGTCAATATTTATATTACATTCAATGAGTCTCTCTTAAATAAAATAATTCAAACATACCTTTTCCAGTAGTAGATGCACAGCTTGCAACGCATATCAATCGCTCATGGCTTGGCTTTATTATTTTATTATTTTAAAATTTGGTAGCCTCTAATATCATCCAATATAAGTTTTTAATTAGTTTTAATTCACCGGTCCTGGCGGCGGCCCAGTCCACCACTGCCAACAAAACACACGAAAAACTAATTGTAAAGCATTGAATAATTATTTTTTTCTGATGTAAGTGTTAAATAGGTAAAAGTAAGTTTTTTTTCAATTCTTTCCTTTAAAAAAATAAAATGCGTAGAAATAAGGGATTACCCAAAAACTTTACTATAACCATATGCCGGGTAAAGGAACTGTCCCGACAAATTTGGTTCCCGTCCATCATGTGATTTTTTCCGTGATGTGTAACTAAGAGTCGAAAAGTGAAACATACAAAGATACAAACATCAACTGAGCTTTATAGTTTATAGATTAGATTTTATTCAAAAGTTTAATCTCAGTCCTATTCTTTGTGGTAACTAGCTAAAGAGCCTCGTAGAATTAAAAAAAATCATAGTTTTGTACTTATGTAATAAAATATTCATGAAGTATTTTTCAATGGGTATAAAAAATAAACAATTACTTTATATAATAATGAAGTTTTAAATTATTTATAAGTCTTTCTCAAATTTCATGGCAATTCCCTCTGTATGGACTGTTGATCTAAAGCTTATTTTATGGCACACCAAGTTAGAGAAAAGTCCAATAATGTGTCAGGTGTTGCTCAGCCTTAACCCAATCGTCTGATGACCCACCTTGGGGTCAGATCCTGGCTGAAGATAAATCGAAAGGGCGCGTTTATCATCAATGATACTGATGGACGGACGTGGGGAGGGGGTGTACTTGGTGTGCCGCTTCGTGGCCCAGCGTGGGCTCCAAATGTTTCCGCTCAGCCGCCTTTGCTATTAAAGTCTGACGTGTTTTATATGCAAAGATCGTGTGGCTAATAATACTCAAAATGTTGTCTTATTGAGAATGGAGTTCTGAGAATAAACGCCCCTGGGTACCTTTTCTTGGGGTGAGGCATGTGGTACGTCGACCTTGGGGATATGGACATGTTATAATGGCCTTATGAGTCTGCCCTGGTGAGTCTGCCTTGGTGAGATGGCCTTGGTTTTATGGCCTTGGTAAGTCTGCCTTGGTGGGGCTGCATTGGTGAGATGGCCTTGGTGGGATGGCGTTGGTGAATCTGCTTTGGTGATACGACATTGGTGAGACAGGTCTGAAGATATGAACATGCTAACAAGGTCCTGGTGAGAATGGCAACACGTTTATTGATATTTACAAATTGACAAAATATTTCAATTTGAGGCATAATCTTTATTTCTATTGAATTTTTATGAATAAAACAGAAAATGAAACACTAAAAAGAAACTGTTGCACAAATCTCTTGTCATATATTTTACTCGCTAGAAGGCCTTGGCAATCCTTTAAAGTTCATTCGAATTTATATTGCATCCGATTCGTTACTTTCTCATAGTCCTGCTATTAAGAGTTACTTCCTCTTAGTGCAGCTGATGGGTGATCGTTCCTGTTAGTCCCGCCACTAGGTGCAACTTTAAGGTGTTAGTAACACTGTTACAGATACTTTTGGCTACTTCATGGTTGTATGTTCTCGATATCATACCATAATAATTATCTGTGCATTGACTTGTTGCCCATACACATCTACATGTTTACCTTCACGTTAAAAAAATGTATGTCATTAACACAATTAGAATTTAATTTTTTTTAAATTAAAAATTTAGATTTATCCCTTTTAAAAAATGCAAGCTTTTAAGGAGCAATTAGTAAATCTCACTCCTGATTCACGACTTTGTAAATAATTAGACAAGTATTTACTAATTACCAGACGACATCGAATGATGCTTTAAATAGGAAAAAACATCTATGTCATTTGGTTGTCAGTAGCTGTAGGACACGTAAGTGCAGAAAACAAACTGGTCCTAAATATTTTATTGTTAAGTATATTGATCCTTAAATGCCAGCAATTTGGATATTTTTATCTAGAAAAAACAATGGATGCTGCAATGTTTTCAAAAGAAAAGTTAAAGAATTCATCCTGTCCCATATTTCATCTTGTCCCATATTTCATCCTGTCCCATATTTCATCTTGTCCCATATTTCACTCTGTCCCATATTTCATCCTGTCCCATATTTCATCTTGTCCCATATTTCCCTCTGTCCCATATTTCATCCTCTCCCATATTTCATCTTGTCCCATATTTCACTCTGTCCCATATTTCATCCTGTCCCATATTTCATCCTGTCCCATATTTCATCTTGTCCCATATTTAAACCTGTCCCATATTTCGCTCTGTCCCATATTTCATCCTGTCCCATATTTCATCCTGTCCCATATTTCATCTTGTCCCATATTTCACTCTGTCCCATATTTCATCCTGTCCCATATTTCACTCTGTCCCATATTTCATCCTGTCCCATATTTCATCCTGTCCCATATGTCATCTTGTCCCATATTTCACTCTGTCCCATATTTCATCATGTCCCATATTTCATCCTGTCCCATATTTCATCCTGTCCCATATGTCATCTTGTCCCATATTTCATCCTGTCCCATATTTCATCCTGTCCCATATTTCATCCTGTCCCATATGTCATCCTGTCCCATATTTCATCCTGTCCCATATTTCATCCTGTCCCATATTTCATCTTGTCCCATATTCACTCTGTCCCATATTTCATCCTGTCCCATATTTCATCCTGTCCCATATTTCATCTTGTCCCATATTTCACTTCTGTACAGAAGGAGCGTCTATAACATATAAGATAATCCTATAGCTTCTAAGTTAGTTTAAACCAAATGTAAAGTTCACTGCGCTCTTACCTTATGTCAAGTAAGTCGTGACAGTAGCCAAGATTTGCTTGGAGCACAATGGACAGTGAGTGAGCAGCTTACTGCAGTCCGCGCATGCGTACAGGTCTCCACACGGCAAGAACAAGTCTCGGCACGGGGCGAGAAAGCAAACCTTACAGAGTTGTTGCTCTTGGAGTTTTGTGTTTTCATCTTGCAAGAGTTTTAACTTCAGGCTTTTCTCTGATGAACTTTGACCTATCGAATTATTCAACGCGCGTGAAATAAATTTAAATCATATCATTTTTTTTTTAATTTTAAAAAACAACAATGAAATGGACTAACGGTTGTGAAAGTTTTTTCAGGGTCGTCAAACAGGTCAAGGCCAAGGAGCCAGGGTCGTCAAACAGGTCAAGGCCAAGGAGCAGGAGTGAAACTCTTTGCCACCAATGAAACTATTGCCCGCGTCATGAGAAATACACAGATTTTACCCACAACTCAGCCCTGTAGGAAAGGGTGAATGTTTTTAGCGCTAAGACACCCCGTTGAGGTTTTTGAAGACTCAATCAATGGAGGGTGGAGGGGACTAGGATTTTATCATTAAGTTACTTTATTGTCAGATTATAAATGAATTTAACCATAACAATCAGGAGATTAGGCAAATCACACCTGTGGTGATCTGGTGACCTGGACTCAGATCTGAGAAAGTGTGGGGTAGCGGGAAAGTCATTGACAAGATCAAACATGTGAATGGATGTTCTTCAGATCCTTCTAGCCAAGCACTGTCGCCAACTTGCCAATTAGAGTCTGCCGACCACAAAATTAGAGACTGTTCCTAGAATAGTAGCGGGAAATACAGACTGGCTAATTAGAATAGTAGAAAAGACAAACCTCGTTTAAAAGCTTGATTGACTTTCACTGCTGTGTTCTATTGAGTTTTAATTGACCGTCTACAGTAATGAAGACAAGTACTAACTAAAATATTTGTGACGACTTTTTGACCTCGTTGTAGATTTAGTCTCAAAAATTATAATCGATATTTTTTAAAAATAAACTCTAGATGATTTTGTTGAATGGAGGTAATAATTTTAAGTTTAAATTCAAAATAGAAGTATTAACTTTTTTAAAAATCTGGATTGTTATAGTATTTTATTTAAAACTCGAACTATATTTTTTACTACCATAATCATCTGTCCCGTGACCGTTGTGGTCGTTGGGGGAGCACATGGATACATCAACAGAAAACGACCTCCATTTTTGACTTCAAAAGCGGCGGCCAATAATTCATTTCACCTAATTCTTTTATGTAGTCAAGCCAACGTTTCCGCTGTCGAATTCTTCGCGCCGGCCCCCTTCTATAGTGCCTCGAAGGATGATTTTTGTCAGGTTATTATGTTGCACTACGTGAACAACACATGCCAGATTTCGTATCTGAATTGTCCACAATGATGATTTCTTGCTGGCCCGCAATGAAGGCTATTCTGTCCCAGATATACTCATTGGTCTTGTTCTTGCTGGCCCGCAATGAAGGTTATTCTGTCCCAGATATACTCATTGGTCTTGTTTTCTAGAAAAGAGATCTGAAGAATCGTTTTCATGCATTTGTTTTATAATGCCTGCTGCTTGCTTTCAGTGGTGGCCAGGTCTCGCATCCATATAGTACAATGGTTTTAAAGAGAGTGTAAAGCCTGAGCTTTGTTGGCTGGCTAATGTTTTTGCTGGTCCATATCGCTGGCTAACTTCGGCATTTCTGCAATTCCCAACCCCATTGTTATCTCGAATTTCAACTTCACAGGTTCCATCTCTAGATATTTTATACCATGCCCACAGACTATTTAAATGCTGTTTATTAGAATATCATAGACATTTTGAAAGCAACCATGTCGACTTACTTGTGTTTTGAGGAACGACGGACGAGTTAGTTGGCTGGTCACTCGGTGTGTAGCTGACGAAATCTTGCTCTACAGAAATCATGACAGACTGCTGGCTAAGAGGCATCGACAATTTCTCTGTGTTGCTGGGCGGAAGAACTGGGCTGCTGACGTCTGACAACGAAACAGTTGAAGTTATAAATTATTAATATAACGTTTAAACTTTATAACAAATATGGTATTGTACGACTCAACACCAAAATCTATAACCTTCGCCGAAAAATCTTATTGTTACCATCACTTAAAATTTAACAAGTTTGTTTTATTAAAATTGTTCAAAAAGTTGATTTATGAACAACATTAAGAGATGACAACGAAAGAAAAATGCAAACGAAAAAATAAGAGATGGCAGTTTTTGAAGATAATTGTGTGAGTTATGTGCCAAGAGTAATTGTTCATAGTTTGCTTGCAGACTTTGTCAGACTTTTAAATAAATTGTATTTTTCATCAAATTTTGAATATAGACTGAGCATTTGACCCCGACAAAATTGTGAAAACTGATGCTTCAAAATGTCAATAAACTTTTAATCCTTGAAATGGATTTCAAACAATCAAACGTTTTCCACTCCATTGACTGGAATGTTAATGATAGATCTACATGTTTATCTTCATTCCATTAAAAAAAATTAATACCAAAACAGTGGTACCTCGAGATACAAAATTAATTTGAACAGTTGCTTTCGTATCATGGATTTTTCGTATCTTGAACTAAATTAAACATGTAAAACAATTAATCCGTTCCTGGGCACACAGAAACAGTACTAAAAAAAAATTAAATATCTATATTTCAACTATAGAAGAGTTGGATTCGTATAAATCAAATGATTGATGATAACATAACGAAAACAATATCAAATAAAGTAAAAATAATATGTGCACAAATAACTTACCTTTCGAGTGAGGTGATGTGGTTATAAAGTGTCGGAGGAGAACCGATGGCAGAAAATATTACGACAAACAAAAAGACTTGAGTTTATCAAAATAATACGTTATGTACACACTAAACATGAATTAATACTAAATTAACAATTACATTTAGTACAACCGTACACTAAACAAATGTAAAATATTAATTAAACTTATGTAGTTGTGTGTGTGTGTGCTTAAAAGCTTTTTAACAACTTTTTATAGCGCTTTCTACAGTGGCGTAGCTAGAGGGGGGGCGGTGGGGGCGGCCCGCCCCGGGCGGCAGACATTTTGAGGGCGGCATTTGTGGGTAGTTTAAAAAAGCAGCCATTTCCGACAACGGCCCTTCATTTATTTTTTTTTTGAAGAGGTAAAACCAAGGTGAAACAAAGATATTCAGAATTTCTAGTCTTAATTAACGGGTCGCACACCATTTGTTTGATTACATTTTGGTTGTTATATATAATATATAGATAACGCAAACTCGTTGAAAAATTTAAGATTGCTCAAAAAAGTTATCGATTTGTTTGGAAAATTAGTCGGTATGTGAAAACTACACACACATACACGTCACCACCGGGCCGAAAAATATGTGCTATTAATATCGCCACGGCAGTTTTTGCGTGAAATTTTCACATGCGTCGAATGATTCGCAAACAAACACCTATATCAGAAGGTGGTGAAAACTTGTGTTTTACTTGCAAATAGTAATTTTTGTTACTGTTTCAGTTTTCATAAAAGTATTGTAAGGGAGTCATTAAATATTAAATTTTTATCGTTTTTATTGCATTAAAGTAGCACAAATTAAAATACATTTTAAAAAAAATTAAAATGTTACGCTTATCCAATTGAAGAAGTGTGCAAATAATTTGAATTATGACAAGAATATGAAAATATTCAAATTTCTCCGTCAATTAACACCACAATAGGCATAAATAATTAAAATTTGCATCTGAAGAAGAAACTAGTAAAATCAGATGCTCGATTTCTACTACATTCAATGCAACCTTTTTCTTTTCTACGTTTTATGTTATCTCAATTTGTGGGAACTCGAGTTTTTTTTTCCTCGTTTTTTTTCGTTTTTAATTTAATGCAAACCCATTTCATGGAACAAAGCGATATGCTGTTATATCAGCCAAAAAAATTAATGAAGAAACTAGAGAGGTGAATATTTAGAATATCTTTAGAGCAAGAAGTTCAACGAGAATCTTATTAATAATTAAAAATAAAATAACGCTTTGATCACGTGCATATCATTGCAAGTAAATATTCGTATATAATACCATATAATTCCATTTAACTTACTAAATGAAGAATTTGTACATCAAGTAAATTACTGTTTAAACATTGATAAAGAAAATTTCAATATTGAAAGAAAAAGGATCGCAGTTTTTATAGCTGTACTTACACTACTAGAAGGGGCATTGCATTAGAAGAACGTGGGGAAGACCCTTTTATCTATAAAAATTTATTCAACAGTATAAATTGGAAAATTATGTACCCAATATTAACATTATAATTTCGCAAAGAATTTTCTCAACAATTGTTGTCAGTGTTGTCAGTGTTGTCAGTGTTGTCAGTGTTGTCAGTGTTGCTACTTGTGAAAGGAGCTTCTTCCAACTGAAGTTGATTAAAATATATCTTCGTTCCAAAATGAGTGATTTAGGATCATAAAATCTTGCAATATTGACCATAGAATAAGATATTACAAATAATTTGAACTTTTTATAGCATAATAAACGATTTTTCTACTACGAAAGTTAGTGAAGTAAATGTAAAAAAATATGTTTACATACTAATGTATACAATTTTAAGGTAAAAAAAACATTTATCGATAAATACAAAATAAAGCATATTAATTGGTAATGTTTTATTGTTTAAAATATGTGTTGCCTCATGGTTGAGGGGGGGTTGTGGACCTGCAACCTCAGTAACTTTCTTGTGGCCTTTTAAAAAAAATCGCGTATTTTTATAAGTGTGTACTTATAGGTATAACATTTTATGCAGTCTCTTTTATTAATGCTTACATAAATATGGCATGATATGGTAAAAATTTATCCCACCTTTATTTCGCCTAAATAACAATTATTTATTAATGTTTATTAATTTATAAAAATCCATCATATGAGATACTTAGGGGCCGTCCATAAATAACTTCACGCTATTTTGGCATATTTTAACCCCCCCCCCCCTCCTCCTCGTCACACGTCGTCATTTAAAAACTTAGATCCGTTTTTCCATATTACATCACAAAGCTTTGGTCACCCCCCCCCCAAATAAAAAGAGTATTTTCTATTTGAAAATGATCATATTAAATCAATTTTTTGTCAATTGAGTTAGTTATTAGTGTAAGGCTGCAACATACTATCCTAACACGCGTGAAGCAAAGTAAAACTTCATTAAATTACGTGTCATTAATCAAATTTGTAAGTGGAACTTTTATACAAAGTTACGCGTTTTTTAGTGTGACGTCACATTTATTAAACATTTCCCCTCGTAACAAATGTGGGACCCCCCCCCTTTTTCCAGGCGCGTGACGTCATTTATGGTTGCCCTCTAAAAAGGGCGGCAAATTGGAGACCGCCCCGGGCGGCAAAGGTTCTAGCTACGCCACTGGCTTTCTAATGATCTGTTTCAGCGTTCATTTCCTTCCTTTCCCTCATTTCAAACAAACACCTTCTTGCCTTATTTTTGTGGTCCTATCAGGGCTTGTCCTTAAAGATAATTTACCAACCACAAGTTCCGAATGGCACGGACTTTAAGAAGACACTAAAGTACCACTAATTGGTCCTAAAGATTACAGTAACGTACCTCTAAATGAACCTTAAGATGACAGTAAGGTACTGATTGGTCCATAAGAGTGCATAGGAAGAGTACAAACTCAAAGTTACTTCAGCAATGATTTACTTGGTCCATAAGATGACACTAACATACCACTAATTGGGCCTTGACATGACAGTAACGTACCACTAATTGGGCCCTAAGATGACAGTAACGTACCACTAATTGGGCCCTAAGATTACAGTAACGTACCACTAATTGGGCCCTAAGATGACAGTAACGTACCTCTAATTGGGCCCTAAGATGACAGTAACGTACCTCTAATTGGGCCCTAAGATTACAGTAACGTACCTCTAATTGGGCCCTAAGATTACAGTAACGTACCTCTAATTGGGCCCTAATATGACACTAACGTACTACTAATTGGGCCCTAAGATTACAGTAACGTACCTCTAATTGGGCTCTAAGATGACACTAACGTACTACTAATTGGGCCCTAAGATGACAGTAACGTACTACTAATTGGGCCCTAAGATGACAGTAACGAACCTCTAATTGGGCCCTAAGATGACAGTAACGTACCTCTGATTGGGCCCAAAGATGACATTAACGCACTACTCATTTGGCCCTAAGAGGACAGTAACGTACTTCTAATTGGGCCCTAAGATGACACTAGCGTACCACTAATTGGGCCCTAATATGACAGTAACGTACTACTAATTTGGCCCTAAGTGGACAGTAACGTACTACTAATTGGGCCCTAATATGACAGTAACGTACTACTCATTTGGCCCTAAGATGACAGTAACGTACTACTAATTGGTCCCTAAGATGACACTAACGTACCACTGATTGGTCTACCTGTTTGGTGAACTGTTTCAGTAGTTGGGACACCTGCAGTGGCCTGGGCTTGGAGGAATGGACACTGTGGTCTGTGTTTCTTGTGTTCCTCGTACACGTTGTCTCCGGCCTTCCAAGACCTCAGTCCAAGTCCACACTGGAAACAACGGACGCAGTCTGCATAGCCTGTCAGACAATACAGATGTTAAATACCTGTTCCAGCCCCACCCCCGCCACACACACAAAGTACCCAATCCTTATTCTAGCCCAACCCCCACCACACACACCAAGTACCCATTACCTGTTCTAGCCCCACCCCCACCACACACGCCAAGTACCCAATAATTTATAACCTCAATAACCATTGTTTCCTCAAAGATTCCTTGTCTTATAAGTAAAATAATAAACTCGTGTACATAGTTGCACACCATCCGTGCAAATGCTACACTTGACATATTATCCATATGAAACTTTCCTACGCGGTATTCATACCTGCTGATCAGCGTCGGTCAGATATCTGGTCAGCCGCGCAGCTTAAAAAGAACATTGCTTATAATGTCATTTATAATAATAAATCATAAAGTGAAAGGTATCTTCAAATAGATTTAAACTTTGGTGACGAGAGTTCAGCCGTGCATAACTATAATATCTGATTATCAACTTATTTTCTAGGCTTTAATATTTAGACGAGGTGTTTTAATTGAAGTATATTTTTGTTTATGAAATAGGCTTATGAACATCGTGTGCCTTAAAATATTCTCAAGATTAAGACCCACCTGAAACATAAATTATCAGAAAACAATATTGTAATTAACATAACTATTAAATAATTATACTTAAGTTAATATAAAATACTCGAAACAAAAACAAATTACGTCGGTTCCTCGAGTTAAGTGCGTTTATTAACGCAATTTCCCCATGGAACAAATAGCTTTTATATATTTTAAATGTCTGTTCTGTATGTTCGAGCTTGCACAAGCAACTACTCCTGAGCCTGAACCATACCAGAAAGAGGGTTCGGGTCTTTTTTCAAATATGTTATAAAGAGATCACAAGGATGTGCACGGCACGAAAAAATTCCCGAAAGGGTTTAGTGGATTTCCAGAAAAATCAAAATTAATGTAAAATATTAAAAAATCAATATTTAATCAATTTCTCGCCAACTATAACAAATATCGGGTTTTAAAAAAGGGTTCAACGATAGCTAATAATATTTAAAACAATGTTGGAGAATATATTTTGAAAAATCTCTTTTCGTTCGACTCCCTTAATTTTAGAAGCAATTTGTAGATAGCAGTTGCCGTTTTGGGTAAACACTTAATTAGTCTTATTTTAGCGCTTTTAAATTTTTAGAAAAAAATATATAAAATAACTTACATTTACATTTACTAATTTAAACGCTTACAGCAGAAATAAAAAAAGTATTAACTATTTTACAATTAGCTTTTCGTTTGTTTTGTTTAGTTTAAAGGGGTTTTTAATTTTTATAAAAGGGTTTATAAAATCAGACTTTCAACAACAATGGCGCCGTACGTCATAGAATATAGTGAAATATACAATTTTTTATTTCGTACAAATCGTAAAACAGTACTGTTATTTCAACAACAAAAAATACGGTGTTAATATTGAAATATATTCTCATAATAATTATTATTGAGGTAAATTAAGTTTAATTTTTTTTAAGACTTGAAATATAAAATGCGCTAAAATATGGGATTACATTGTTTGTTTCAGATTTAGATTTTTTTTATTTGAAATTAATTTTGATTTAATCTAGAAAGCTTTCCCTTAAAAGGTCGCTAATTCTTATTTGGAAATTGCGTATAGTTTTATCTACATACTCATTAAATTATTTTTTTCGTTATCAACTATATTTTTAGTAGAAATAGAAATATTATCAAATATACTTTTGTGTGAGAAACGTGTAAAGATTGTTCACGACTTCTGCGGTGGCGTACCTAAGAGAAGGGGGGATGAATTGGGCTTGTTATAAAATTATTTACTAATGTTTTTTGTAATAAATAATATTTATGGTAAATCTCCCACCCCACCCCCCCACACACACACAACAACACTCACACTTTTTTAGATGCGCACCGCGAAGCACTTTCAGTCACAGCATCAAATGTACTCACAAATACATAAAGACGATCAATTTCCATTAAACTGATTACGTTCTTTCAGGGCCCTGACATTTTTTGTAATTGTTTTTTGAAAGTATTTATAACTACGCTTGCTTTCTTCCCAGCTAAACCATAAATAATCAATGCACAAACCTTCAAATTATTCTTTAAAAAAACCTCAACACTACTTTTCCAAAGAAAATCTTGCCTAAAATAGAGGTCAAACTCTGAAAATGTCCAAGTAGATAAAAAAAAAAAAAAGCAAAGTCTGAAAGCTGAAGGTGTATAAAATTGGGGTTTTTTCCTAATTTTTATATTTGTGTAAAAGTTTTTTTTTTAATTTATTTATTTATCTGATAATTATAAAAATGCAGTTTTAAAATTACAATAAGATGATTATTTTGTTGACTTTTTAATTCTTCTATCCTGGAATATTGTATAATCATTATTCTCTATCCTCAGAACTTTAATTTCACATAATAGGGAAGAAGCATGAACATTTCTTATTAAACGTATCGTATCTTATGTATTATAGACACTCCTTCTATACATAAGTTTGCGTCTAGTTTAGCAAACTTATTAGATTTTGTTATGGGGATAGAGTGTTGATTTTCATGGTTGCCAAACGGGCAGAACGACAATCTGTATGAGTTTTGTTGTCTGCTACGGAATAAGACAGGAGTTTTTACCTCTATGCATATATGAGCGTTGTAAACATGAATTCATGGTCTTATGTATTATTATTACTTTGCTGTTTGTTTTTCTGTGATCTATTTATTATATTTTTTCTATTATTTATTATTCGTCAAATATTTATATGTATATTTTTACGATAATAATATTTCTAATAGTGAAACAAACAAAAAAAAAGTAATTTGCAGACAATAGGTACGGTTTCTGATGGTCAAAATATAGCCTGACATTATTTCTATACATATCTATGCATGATCACCTGCATAGAAGAAACCCGCCCTTGCCAGAAACATGGGCGTGGCAATGTGGTAGAAGACCCAAAGGGCGAAACTCTCAAGTCTCTTCTGATAGGCAATGTAGGTCGGATATGTGGGTTGGCTGAGTACCTTGAAGATAGGCGTCTGCTCTGTGTCCTTGTCGGACGTGTGTCCACTGTTGATTTGTCCTTGACCTCCTGATTCATTTCCTGACAAGCAACAGAAAGACGCTGAATTTTTAATTTTAGTTACTTTCATTGCTAATCGACTGTATTTAACTTTACATAAAAATATGTCCCTTTGTCTGGATCAAATCTTATCAGAGGTGCCACAAGGGTTAGTTACATCCGGTGCTGTAGTTTATGGTGTCACCCCCTCCCCTTTACGGTGTCACACCCCCTTACGGTGTCACCCCCCTCCTCAACGACTTACCCCACAGACCCTCGGAAACATACATAAGTTTCCATTTGTGATGGTGTCACGCGGTGTGGTCTCATCACCTTCACCCCCTGGTGACGCCTCTGAATCTTATAACTTATAATCTTATAAGTGCCAACTTCCCTTTTAAATAATGTATCATATTATGTCCGGTGTCAAGTGACCACAGATGTAAATAAGGTTAAAAAATTGTTCGATCAAAGTCCAACCACTTTATTTGAGATGGAAGTGCAACTTACTGTTACACATTCGAATGGCTTCACGTTGGAAGCACTTTCTTTTAATATAGTTTTCATTGTTCTTCTTTTTCCTTGCCACTTATCATTCGGTTTAATTCATTAAAAGCTATCACTCTAGAGTCTAGAGGGACAACAATTACTAGTGTGGTAATAACATTTCTTAACCTGGTAATATCCTCGCCAAGATATTTTTACTACGATAAAGGAATGTTACTTTTTGTAAAACATGCCTGACCGTCGGTCAAATGTCAATGACGATTGTTTCCCTTTTCCATTATTTTTTTTATTCAACGAATATCTTCTTTTTCAAAAATTGTTGACACTTTATATAGTGTGAGCACTTTATATTGTGTGAGCACTTTATATAGTGTGAGCACTTTATATTCTGTGAGCACTTTATATAGTGTGAGCACTTTATATTGTGTGAGCACTTTATATTGTGTGAGCACTTTATATTGTGTGAGCACTTTATATTGTGTGAGCACTTTATCTTCCCTTGACTAAGTAACAAACTAATCCACCTTCACGAAAAAAGGGGTGGGGTGGGGGGTTGATAGTTATTAATAAAAACAGTCCAAATGACCGAGGATGCAAACATGGTGGGATACATCAACAAAACTTATGTCTATTGGTCGTAAAGTCTAAACATATTTGTACAAATTAACATGAAAGGATTTTCTTTCATTGGAGTAACTTGATAGAGGAATTGTACAATTCATGAAATGCATATATTTTATAAATATAATGAATTCATACATTATTTTTTGTCCTTAATTTTTTTAAAATCGTCATCTAAGTATTATTAGGCAAAAAGATAATAATTGATATACTACGAGATTTATGCAAGTGTTGTTTCCAAACAATTTACACGCATAAGCTTTTATTTTTATTTTTTTTAAAGTTATTTTTAAATTATCAATGTTTAATAAATGTTGGTGGTGGCGGGGTGTTTAGTTCTTTGTTGTTGATTTTGTTTAGAAATTTATTTTTTTTAAAGCAAAGAAACAATATAACAATATTTGACATTTTCAAATTTGAAGTTAAAAAGAAAATAGTCGGTGTCCAAGTTTACAAACCTTTTTTTTTAAAAATAGACAGATAGAAAGATAGATAGATAGATAGATAGATAGATAGATAGATAGATAGATAGATAGATAGATAGATAGATAGATCAGACAGACAGACAGATCAGACAGACAGACAGATCAGACAGACAGACAGACAGACAGACAGACAGACAGATCAGACCAGACAGACAGACAGACAGACAGACAGACAGACAGACAGATCAGACCAGAC
>MUZC01004752.1:33343-51642 GCA_002072015.1 Radix auricularia | reverse complement strand
ATAGATAGATAGATAGATAGATAGATAGATAGATAGATAGATAGATAGATAGATAGATAGATAGATAGATAGATAG
Source organism: Radix auricularia (assembly GCA_002072015.1). Taxonomy (NCBI): domain Eukaryota; kingdom Metazoa; phylum Mollusca; class Gastropoda; family Lymnaeidae; genus Radix; species Radix auricularia. The sequence continues at coordinate 51,566 of MUZC01004752.1, read as the reverse complement.
ATAGATAGATAGATAGATAGATAGATAGATAGATAGAAATCTGATCTATATATAAGTAATCTACATATAAATAATGGGGTATCTGTGGAAGGGGTAGCACCTCTTGATGGGGAGCAGCCATGCTCCTCATGGAGTAATTCATCACCTTTGGTCCCTACCTGACACCCAGGTCTCACTTGTGGCTCCAAGCAGCTGTAGCATACACAGCGGCCACACGGCCATAAACGGTCTCGACTGACCGGCTAAACCAGGTGAAGGTAGCCAATGGGATACAAACCTCGGTGAAGTGGGACTTGTCTGCCCTGCCGCTAAAGACTGTTTTCGGCTGCCTGCGCGCTGGATCTTCTATTGGCCAACGTGCAAGAGGCGATACACAGCAAAGCATTGGGGAGTGCTAAGAGCATGACGATACGCATGGGACGTCCTGGCCATACATTGCACACAAGACCATCTCTAGCCGTCTCGACAACGTCTTGCTGCTGGATCAGATGGCTTTGGGCGAGAGAGTCGGGTCGAAATGTTGCTGCTGTAGCGATGGATAAGTGGCGAGGCGGCAGATGAGGGTAGAGTGGCAGTCGTAGTCACAAACCTGCATGACGGAGGCTCAAGCCGTTCACCCCTGACAATTGGCTGATCATCCTAAAGGCATAACCGACAAGGTCAGGACGGTGAAACTGCTTCTGTTGGCCGGGAAGAAATATCTTAAGATAGTCAGCTGCTACATTATTAGTAACCCTGACGAAGTGAAATGTTGGTCTTACGAGGACTCTAAGTCTATCATCGTTAACATTCCTACTACTGATAAGCTTGTCATACTTGGTGACTTTAATTAAAGAGATTACAATTTTTGGGATGGTGTGATAGGAAAACATGGATTGGGCCGGTGTAAAAGCAGTGGTCTCCTGGTGCTTCAGACGTGTGCCGAACATGATTTGGTCATCACAAACACAATATTTAGTCTTCCTGAAAGAAATAGGACCTCATGAATGCAACCTCGATTTAAGCTGGCATCTAACAGACTACGTCATTACAGGGAAGAAAGATGGACAAGATGTTCGTGTGACCAAATCTCTATGTGGTACCGAATGCTGGACTGACCATCGTCCCATCATTTCCAAACTTAATATCCGCATTCAGCCCAAAAAACGGCCACATGGGGAGGGAGGAAACCCTTCAATGACAAAACATCACAACACTAAACTGTGCCAGTACTAAACATCACTACACTAAACTGTGCCTGTACAAAACATCACAACACTAAAATGTGCCTCTACTAAACATCTCAACACTAAACTTTGCGAGTACTAAACAATTTCTTGAGTCTGCCATGGAGAACAAACTGAGATCAACCACACAGAACAATACCAACATTGAGACAGTTTGGACGGACTTTAGAGATCTAATCTATGGCACAGCCTCTCAAATCCTTGGGCCCGCGAACAGAAAACGCCAAGATTGATGTCAGTTATGATCATATCAAGCAAACGTTGGCAAAGAAACATCAACTCCACTCCACAATCCCAGCAATCCCAGGTCGACATTCATAAAGGACTCAAAGAACAACATACGCCGCATCAAACAACAAAAGCTTCGCCGGATGTGAGACTCGTCGCTAAACAAGAAAACTGATGATATCCGACAATATGCAGACATTGGCAGACATGCCTGCTATGAACGTTTTTACAATGCCCTTGAAATAGTCTACGGACCCACAACCTCTAATTCATCTTGGATTCTGGGTGCTGATTGGACATTTCTAATTACTGACAGAGAGAAGATGCTAGAGCGCTGGGCTACACACTTTCATGTCGTCCTAAACAGCAACTCAAGTATAAATGAAGAAGCTATCAGTAGCCTTTAGAAAAAACAGGTCATGTGAAAAACAATTAATAGTTTTAAATAGATGAACTATCAAAAGGCTTAGACAATATTGATCAGATAGATGCAATATTACCAGATTTCTTAAAAGCATTTGACAAAGTTCACCACCTTAGTTTACTTTAAAAAAAACTTAAATACTTTAGAATCTCATGTCACTTACATCACTGGATCCAAGATTTCCTATTGGGTAGGGAGCAAACTGTAATAAATAATGGATCTAAATCTACACCAATAAAGGTTAACTCAGGAGTTCCACAAGGAACTTTCCTAGGTCCCTTACTATTTTTAATTAATATAAATGACTTACCCAATAATATCTCAACAGGAACAAAAGTTAGGTTATTTGCTGATGATTGTATAATCTATAGAACAATTAAGTCAGAACAAGATAGCAAACTTTAAAAAAAAAAGACTTAGATAAATTGATAAAATGGGAAACTAACTGGAGCATGTCTTTCTACCCAGAAAAGTGTCAACTGCTAAGAGTAACAACAACAAAAAATAATAAATTCAAAATATTTCATTCATGGAAAAGAATAAAATAAAGATGCAAAATACTTAGGAGTCATAATAAAGAGAAACTATCTTGGATTCCCCATGTCAATGAAGTTATTAAAAAATCAAACAAAACCTTAGGTTTTATAAGATGAAACTTTTACAAATGTAATAAAGATATAAAACAAAAATGCTACCTCACCCTGGTGAGACCTATTCTAGAGTATGCATCTTCTGTATGGGACCCATCCACCAAAGAAAACATTGATAAACTAGAGCAAATTCAAGTAAGAAGGCATCACATCCATCTCTTTTTCGACATATGTACGAAAATTTCTTGCAAGAAAAATGTTAATACGCTACCAGAGGACACACGTTACCGCCTAATCACTGGAGTAATATGATGAGAGTTGTCCTTGTTGACTACGTCGGACAAACAGCAACATATACTTTATATAAATAAGCTATATATAACTTATCTATAAATAACTTATCTATAAATAATAATTCTATATTTCACAAAACTAAATATATACATATAAAATCGAATCTTTTATAACAAATCTATTTACAACTAACGCAATTATAACTAATATAAATAATTTCCAAAAATGACTACCTTCACGTGCCTCCTCTGATGTATTGTTTAGTTGTCTGCTGTGATCTGGTACAGGTGGGTTAACAATGTCCAAATTTGGGCTTGTTTCGGGGTACGATTGACTGTCAAATGACCCCACATATGTGTCTATGTTACTTGTAATTCCTCCTGGAAAAACCTTGGACTCTCGCTCTTCGGCCGGTGTTGAAGTGAGTCCATTAGCCTTATGTTTGGATGAAACTGTTGGAAACGTTACAGAAATGGAGATAGTTGTTTTAACTTGTCCGATGTTGGGGTCGCTTGGCGCCGAGTCAGTCATAATATCCGCTCCTGAGTCTCTGTTTGCTACAAAGCTGCATTCGAGATTATGAAAGATGGCGGCTCCGGGATCAGCCATTTCATAGCCTCGGACGAAGCTGCTTAACTCGACCACACTGCCGCACCCATCGCATGTCACCGTCGTTCCTGCCCCGCTGTAACCAAAACCACTTTGGCTGAGTTTGTTGGGTGATAATGGCATGGAGGTTAAATCGTTAACAATACTCCTGAACGAAGCTAGCCGTGAGAGGACAAGCCCAATGGCTGGAAACGCTGTGACGTTTCTACAAAACGCTCCTGGAACAAGTCTGAGTGGTTCGAAAAGCCATTGGTAATGTTGAAGCGGTTCTTGTTTATCAAAGAATGCATCTGACTTTTTTATTTTGTCTCTCATTGCAGTAGTAGCTGTATTAAAATATAAAGTCTTGAGATATTTGTCATTATGGTCTAAACAAAACAAGTCGTTGGGTGAGTTATTGAAGTTGATTTTTGTATGAAAATAAGACTTTGATGTATCCGGGTCACATAATCTGTATTGAAGAGAAATCACTTTGGAAATAGTTAATAAAATGTTAACCAACTGAAGGAAACTGATCAAAGTTATGATTTTTCCATCCGGATTTCTTTCAGTTTTCTGCCTTGTTGTCAAGGAACCAACTTTAAATATCATAGACTTCCGGGGTATCATAGGTATCTTGGGAATTTTTGAAATCGAATGCACATTTTTGCCCTTCAAAGCTTTCAACACATTGTTGTCCATAACAACTGCTGTAACATTGTTGGTCTCGGCGTTGGATATGTCGCTTTGATTACTTGTCCTTTGGTTTCTTGACTCACAATGGATGAGATCTGATGCGATGATATCCATCTTTTTGCAATACAAAGTTTCGCTACTCATACTTTTGATATCCATAATTTTGTTATCCATTGCTTTTTCTTTTCTATTTCTCTCCAGGTTGCTGTTTTGCATGTTGTTTTTATGCATATTGTTGCTATCTTTACTTTTACCTTCCACACTTTCGATATCAGCCTTGTTAACATCCCTAGTGTTGTTTTCCCCAATGTTGCTTGACATATTTTTCCACCCCAGTTTTTCAATAGTCACATTATTGGCGATTATTTTACAGTTTCGGTTGGTTTTGACCAAATAATCGAAGTTCAAAAAAATCAAGAGAAAACTTAGAGTTAAAATGATATCCATGATCTTACATGGATAAGTTGACATCCAAGCCTAGTACGGAGGGGCAATTGTAGCGAATGCAGCCATTACGTTCTGGAAATGAAAAGAAATATTAGGTCTCTTATCTCTTTCCTTCTTTCTCTCTCTCTCTCTCTCTCTCTCTCTCTCTCTCTCTCTCTCTCTCTCTCTCTCTCTCTCTCTCTCTCTCTCTCTCCCTGTCTCACAGTTATTGTTTTTTTTATTATTATTATTAAATTATCAAGACCTCCAATACTGTTTATTAAATGTCATTAACTATTGCCATTAATAATTAAATTGACTATTGTTTTTCTAAATTTATTCCTTCAACGACAACACGGAATTTTTTTAAGATTGTATTTTATAACCTGAAATGTGTATGTTTAAACCTCACCTGAATCCAGTCAATCATAAGAAGGATTCTCTGAATTTACTGGCCGGACAAAATCAGCGATCGGGATCTGTGGCAGCGGAAAAAACAGAAGCCCATTGAGGACGGGATTCTTCGGAAGCGGGGAGGTGGATTGATCATAAACTAAGAAAACCTGCTTCTAATACAACAAGGCAAGTCCTAAAATGGTTCCCTCAGGGTAAACGGAAAAGAGGCGGTCGAAAGAAACACTTGGCGTCGAGAATTGGAGGCGGATTCAAGAGAATTGGCCATGAATGGAAGATTCTGGAGAAACTGGACCAGGATAGAGAGACCTTGGGGTCTCTCGTAGGTGGCCTATGCCCGTGGAGGAATTGTAGACGCCGGCGATGATCGGTGGATGGCCCTCATGGACGAGAAGGCTCAACAACAACATCAAATGTTTGTATCATTTGAAACATTATTCTTGGTGATATTGACTATTTATTAATATAATTGTGTTTTTTTTATAATTATTTTAAGAACTTTTAATAATTATAACGAATACGATATATAAATAAAACATCACTAATAGCACTAATACTATTCTAAAGCGCTCGATAATGATCTTAAATAAATCATAAAAAATAAAAACCAAACTGATCTTGCCATACATTTTTACATTTGTCAACCAAAATACAGTAGTATTTTGAGCTACGAAACATTCTTATCATACAAAAACTTGACATACGTAAGAGAAGCCAAGATTTTTACACCTATGATACGAAACGAGGTCTTAACACCAAATTTAAACAAAATAAGAGTTACATTTTTTTGGTAATACAAAACAAGGTCTTGGCGCTGAAGTTTAAAAACTATTTTTTCTAATTAGAAAACTAACAAAAGGCAAAAACACAAAACAAAAACATTAAATTTAGTTGTGTAATTTTTTAATCTTTTTTTAATTTAAAAATTATCTTTTAAATTTAATTAATGTTTTAATGTCTTATCCTAAGAAAAAAAATATGTTGTTTTCTGCCTTTTGTGTATGTGACGTAGATCTACTTGTTACGTTGAGAGCTCTTTCTTGACTACTAGATAGTTTCTGCCGTCTGTTCTACTCCTCTACCGCCTGCCTCACATCGGAGATCGCCTCATTCCAAATGTAAACTTTTGCGTTTTATTTATTGATGTTACTAATTTATACTATTAGTTATCGATGTTACTAATGTATACTATTAGTTATCGATGTTACTACTGTATACTATTAGTTATTGATGTTACGATGCACCGCAGATGGATAATGTAGTATACAGTGCAGTGTATTTAAGTTTTATTATTAAATTGAAAAGTGCTGTTTTCGTAAGGCTTGGAATGAATTGCGCTATTTACATATAAAAGTACACTTGACTTACGAAACATTTGAGAAACAAAAGCTACTGCGGAATAAATTAATGTCGCATCTCAAGATATAAGTGTATATAATAGATCCAAAGAAAAAAATACCCAGGCATTCCTCCGGCTTATTCCTCGCATTCCTTGTGAAACCATTGGATATGTTTAGACATTTCCAAAACACAATTCTTCTCACCTGAAAAATAAAACACTGTCTAGTCCAGTTCATGTGTACTTGGTGAACAAGGCTCAACATAATGTTTACATTTTTTAAAAAATACTCTGTGACTGTGCTATCTTCTTTTTTATTTTTCCCCTTTAGTCAGCGGAGTAAAAAAGGTATTTCCCGATTTCAGTGTAGTAAGAGAGTCATTTGACATCAGTGCCACTTTGAGCTAACAAAAGGGAGGTGTTTGTTTGGCGATGGTGTCTGATGGTGATGGTGTTTGATGGTGATGGTGTATTGTTGGCGATGGTGTTTGTTGGCGATGGTGTTTGTTGGCGATGGTGTTTGTTGGCGATGGTGTTTGATGGCGATGGTGTTTGTTGGCGATGGTGTTTGTTGGCGATGGTGTTTGTTGGCGATGGTGTTTGATGGCGATGGTGTTTGATGGTGATGGTGTTTGTTGGCGATGGTGTATTGTTGGCGATGGTGTTTGTTGGCGATGGTGTTTGTTGGTGATGGTGTATTGTTGGCGATGGTGTTTGATGGCGATGGTGTTTGATGGTGATGGTGTATTGTTGGCGATGGTGTTTGATGGTGATGGTGTATTGTTGGTAGTCTTCAATTTCTCTGACGTGCTTTTGTAGTAAAATAAATTATTCCTAATCAGTTCTAATATCAATGCGTCTATCTACTTTATATCTGCGCTATGTTAGCCAATCTGACGGGCAGAAGAGAAAATATTTTAATAGGGTAAAAATAATATAAATTAAATTCCCTCTTACTGTGACGATGCTATTCAAAAATACTTTGACTTTTCGTTCTTGAGGCTGTTACAATTCTGACTTATTTCAGCATTGAGAAATTCAAGGTTGGGGTCGAGGAAGGGAGGGTGCCATCATGAGTTACCCAACGACTATAACCTATGGCGGATTAAAGGGGGGTGAACGGGGTAAGGCCAGGGGCCCCCGACGGTTTGGGGGCCCCCAAACTTTTTATATTTTATAATAAAAGTGTACAAATGTTTGCACCAACCCTTGAAAGTATAATAAATTAAATAAATTTATAAATACTATCTCTACAACTGGATTTAATTGCCTCACTTAGAGAACATAATTTAAAATTATTGTTTATATTTTTAAAATTTCTTCGTTTAGACAAGTTCCGCTGGCCGTGTGGAGAGAGTATAGGCTCATGATGCAAGCGGTACCCCCAAACCGGGTTTAATTCCCAGCAGTGAAATTTTAAAGTTTTTCTTTTCACACTCAAATGTAACATACCGCGAACACTTCAAACAGTTATTACTTCGTGTTCGTTTTTTTTAAATAATATTTTTAATATTTAGTTACAGTCTTATATTAGCTGTTAACAATCATTTTATTTAAAGGGACGCTGGTTGGATAGGGCCCCCCGTTTGATTGCAGCCCGGGGCCCCGTGCAGTCTTAATCCGCCCCTGACTACACCTGTGTATATGTTGGTCTCATATGTGACACTGACGTGGCGGCCTCCGCGGCCTGAGCTGGTGTTGAATCAGACTGTCGTAGTGGATTTAGATTCTACAAATAGTCGATCTCGTTATAGGACAGCTGATCTCACACTGTGCTATCAAGGGTCGCCCCCACTCTGGGCTATTATGTTGCTATTCGGAGAGAGTGGGGTGAGGATTTCTAATAATTTCATATTTTGATGAATGTTTTCAAGTGTTAATTTTACTTTCAATGACTTTTTTTTAAAAAAAATTAAGTACATGTACTTCACTACAGCTAACGGGTGAGTTGTTGTGCCCCCCCCCCCCAATGTCGTTCAACAGATCCAAGGGCAGATAATGGACTTGGACTAGATGCGACTGTTCTTGATTACGATCAAAAGTAACGTTTGTAGATCAACGTGATTTCAGAACAAAACAAATGAAATACGATGAGCAATATTGGCACAGGGGTCGAGCGGCATGCGCTATTTGTGACGTTCCGAGAATCGCGGGTTCAAACATCGTGAAGGTAGGAATTCGGTCCTGCAGCTTTAAGGCAGGGGGACCCTATTCCCAGTACCGATGAGTGCCAGACATTAATTGGGGTTTGACCTTCGTGCCACATAATTCCTTTGTGTGTCGTGGCCTGTGAATGCTGCTCTCTTAAGCAAAAGCATAATAAAGAAACGTCTGTTTTTTTTTTTAACTAGTGACTCCAATTTATATATAGAGTGTCACTGTGAATTGTGTAGGTGCCCAGGTTTTTATGATTCTCCTCAAACCACAACAAACATGGGATAGAGCATCACAGCCCGTTGTCACCTGTAACAGGGGTCTCCAAACTTTGCTGCCGAAGGGCCGCATTAATTGTCAAACAGCAGTTTGGGGGGCCGTCTACTAGCCCCCAACTACTAAGTTTTGTGGTAAGCTACAGGTTAAAATAGTATCTTTTATTTAGATTAAAAAGTTCTTTAGGATGAGAGGGCCTCGCGGTTCGCATCTGGCCCGCGGGCCGTACTTTATATCAATACTTTATACATTGATACAAACAGAAGACCTTTACCTGCCAAACTACAAACTGCTTCCCAACTAAAGCGCAAGACTGAGTCCAGATTACTTGAAAGTGAGATAATAATGCGTGGTCATTACACTTATAAAAACTGTAATCTATAAAATTAACATAAATTTAAACACATTATCTATAAGCTATAAAATTAAAATAAGTTTTAAATATAAGCTATATTTTTTTTAAATTTGAAATTTCATTTACACTCAATACTTCAACCACTCGGCACCTTGACTCCCCCTCCCCNCAAACGTTTGAAAGAAAGGCTTTTCAAAAAACTGATTTTTATTTCCTGTTCATTTCTGGGAAAATATTCTCAGGTATAATGTAATCGTGTCACGTTTTTAAATTTAAACAGACTGATAACATTTTCTGAAAAAATAACATTTTATCAATGACTCGCTGCAGCGATAAGCCGCTCAGTGAGCCCTAACCCGGTTTATTAGTTTTTTTGTTGGTACTTTACAAAAGTCTTTCTAAATGTTTTAGTATGGTGAACCGGCAAGAAATTTTCCCATTCACCAGGGACCGTAAACTATTCTCACTGTACTGACGTGAAAGCGAAATGCAATTTATTTGATTTTATTTTTATCATTTTAGTGCTTATTGCCCAAAAAATGACATGGTCTATATAATTAGTATTGATGGTAGCAAATGAATGATTATAATTACATGTTTCTACCATTTCTTGATGACTTCTGCAGACCGGCACCGGATGGCCCACGGACCGGCACCGGTCCGCTGTCCACCACTTTGAGAAGCACTGCTTTAACAATATTACAATACTGTTATATTTAGGTCAACTTGTTTTTCGTTTATTCTCTGAAAATATTCAAGTTCTAGATTATTTTTTTTTGGTTCAAACCTGAAAGGCAATGTGATAACTAAAGACTAAAGATAACAATAAAAACTTATGGTCCTTTATCAAATCCAAAAAATAATGGAGCCTTCAGGTATAGCCACACTAAAAGGCTCAAATAATAAAACCTATAATGATAATGAAACTAAAGCTAATATCCTTAACAAATATTTTGCATCATCATTTTCTGCCTCAGGCGACAAGGAAATTTCAATAAATTTAAATAAATTGGAAGAAATAGGTAACATAACTGTAGATGAGATAGGTATACATTCACTCCTAAAAAACTTAAAAATAAACAAAGCTACTGGCCCAGATGAATTACCTGCCAGGTTATTAAAAGAATTAAGCAATGAACTGTCCCCAATCCTTGTAGTTCTTTTTCAAGCCTCTCCAAACCAGGGAAAAGTGCCACAGGATTGGAAATTAGCCAATGTAACGCCACTCTTTAAGAAAGGTGATAAGTCCGACCCTGGTAATTACAGACCTGTATCACTTACTAGTATCACATGTAAATTACTGGAACACATAATATATAGCAGAATAGTTAACCACCTTGACAAATATAATGCCCTATGCCCACACCAACATGGCTTTCGAAAGAACAGATCATGTGAAACACAATTGATAGGTCTAATAGATAATCTATCAAAAGGCTTAGATAATAATGACGTGGTGGTCGAGAGGTAGCGCTCTCGACTGTCATACCGATGGTCACGGGTTCGAATCCACACGAAGGTGAGGATATGTTCTCGCGGCCTGCGGAGTCCCCGAGTCACCCAGCTCTAAATGGGTACCTAACTAGACAATAGTTAGGCGGCTGGGGTAATGCGTGGAACCCCTATAGCCGTGGCCTGTGACCGCTGCATCACTTGCCAACAGATCATCTCTCATGGTCTGTGGACGCAATTATCTTCTGCATAGAAGGAGCGTCTGTATATCTAAGATACAAGATAATGATCAAATAGATACAATATTACTAGACTTCTCAAAAGCATTCGACAAAGTTCACCACCTTAGTTTACTCAAAAAACTTAAATACTTTGGAATCTCAGGTCCCTTACATCACTGGATCCAAGATTTCCTATTGGGTAGGGAGCAAAAATACACCAATAAATGTTAACTCAGGAGTTCCACAAGGAACAGTCCTAGGTCCCTTACTATTTTTAATTTATATAAATGACTTACCCAACAATATCTCAACAGACTTACCCAACAATATCTCAACAGGAACTAAAGTTAGGTTATTTGCTGATGATTGTATAATCTATAGTACAATCAAGTCAGAACAAAATAGCAAAATTTTACAAAAAGACTTAGATGAATTAATAAAATGGGAAACTAACTGGAGTATGTCCTTCCACCCAGAAAAATGTCAACTGCTAAGAGTAACAAAGAAAAAGAAACAAATAAATTCAAAATATTTCATTCATGGAAAAGAACTAACCCAAACTAAAGATGCGAAATACTTAGGAGTCATAATAAATGAGAAAATATGATGGAATCCCCATGTCAATGAAGTTATTAAAAAATCAAACAAAACCTTAGGCTTTATAAAAAGAAACTTTCACAAATGTAACAAAGATATAAAACTAAAATGCTACCCCACCCTGGTGAGACCTATACTAGAATATGCATCTTCTGTATGGGACCCATCCACCAAAGAAAATATTGATAAGTTAGAACAAATCCAAAAAAGAGCTGTCAGATTCATTACTGGAGAATATTCAAAACTGACAACAGTAACACCGTTAGTTAAATCATTAAACCTTGAAACACTAGAGGATAGAAGAACCATGAGTAAATTAGTAATTATACATAAGGCAATTAATTCTAATTTAGAAATACAACACAAAGATAACCTAATACAACCCTCAAATAGACATAAAGTTAAAAACACCTTTCTTTTTCCATATGCAAGAACAAACACATTCAAGTTTTCTTTCTTTCCGTCCGGTATTCGGGCGTGGAATGGGTTGCCTGAAGAAACCAGGAAAGCCACCAATTTATCATCTTTTAAAACTCTAGTAAGAATACAGGACTAAACACAAACCATAGAAATACGTAGGACGCAATAATCTTCTGTACAGGAGCGTCCTTAACATATAAGATAAGATAAGGCACTTGAAAATTAAATGGAAAAGACGTAAACAAGGTACGGGTTAGCCTGACCGGGCGTAACAAAACATCGTTTTGTTTAAGGCACTTGAAAACATGTTTATTGATCTGTTGATATACATTATCTCTGTAAGACATAGGCTTAGTCCCATTTTTAAATCTGATTACATAGAGCTTATAGACACAAATAACAATGTTATCAGTTTTCTGTTGATATAGGGTATTGCGTGGTTGGAATCACGTAGAAATTTTCTATAGAAGTAGGCTATAATTTTTAAGGACATAAATTCATCCATTCCAAGGAAGAATTGAAATAGTTCATCTAAAATTAAATCTTAGATCGTAACGCTTTTTTTAAAAACTGTAATAGTAATAGGCTTATCTAAATATATGTGTGGAACAATCAATACTCAACTTTTTGGGTAGTCGCTAAACAAAATACAACTCTTTGGGTAGTCGCTAAACAAAATACAACTGTTTGGGTATGATAACAAAGACAAATTTTCGAAAACTTTAAGACTTTTAAAATTTACACATCTACACATTGTTTACATTATCATTTCTACAACAGTTAAATGTATAACTGCATGCCATATTACTACATTTATTATTATTGTAGTAATGGATGAGAGTGTTTTAGAAAGTGTTAGGGAAGTATTTAGTAACGTTTATAATCTCATAAATAGGCATTTTAAACTGCATCCAATCTTCGCGGTTTTTTGCCTTCGCGGGGTGGTAAAGAACGCAATCCCCGTGGGTGGATGGGTGGTTGGGTTTAGGTAGGTAGGTAGGTATGTATGTAGATAGGTAGGTAGGTAGGTAGGTAGGTAGGTAGGTAGGTAGGTAGGTAGGTAGGTAGGTAGGTAGGTAGCTAGGTAGCTAGGTATGTAGATAGGTAGGTAGGTAGATAGGTAGGTAGGTAGGTAAGTAGGTAGGGAGACGGAATTTTTGGCTCCAATCATTACGTTAGCTCCATCAGTTCCAAGTGCCATTACATTGGCCAGTGGTATTTTATCTTCGTCCAGGCATGACTTGATTGCAGTAAAAAAAAACTTAAATCAACTAAACGATAAAATCTATATTGAACCTTACCAATTTCAACATCGAAGTAAATCCCCACCATGGCTATTTTTTCTGTGGTTGATATATCAGTTGATTCGTCAACCAACAGAGTAAAATGACATGATCTAAACTTAGTGGACAAATCTTCTTTGTTCAGTTTACTTGTAGCATCTTCAATCATCATAGATCCCTTTGTTCGTTTAGAGCTGAAAATCTTAAGCGATTTCTGAATCAAGAAACCAAATCTGCAACATTTTCCGAGATGTCGTCCATTAAACTTAGTGGCAAGTTTTTTCTTGCGACAAAATTTGCCAATTTTAATTCACATTCGGTTACTTAAACTGTTTATCGTGATCAATTACAGGAGATGTGTTTTTTTATCCTTAGTCAAGAACTGCAACATTCCACCAGCAAATTTCCTTGTTGACATTGCCTGAATATGTGTTGCGCTTCTACCTTGGCTGCGAACGTGTCGTACACCTCCAGGTGCAACGCTAAATATTTTTCTACAGCACGTACATAGAATCTACAGCCTTATATTTGGAATCATTGTCCGTTGATATCCAGTCCTTAAATTTGCAGCTTTTAATCCATGCAGGTTGAAAATAGCATATTCTGTTAACTTTAGCTTATGTAACAATAATTTTAACCGCATTTTCTTTTATTTCACAGTTTTCACTACGGCTATCGTATTCGTTTGTATTCATCTGTTCCACCATTTTTAAAAAAAAACACCACATACTATTTTTACATTAATGTCGTCACAATTTATGCGTATTTGTTACGTAATGACTTACGCTCTTTCTAAACAAATTCATCTTGCCGCGAAGAGCACAGGATGACACTAAAACAATTTTAAAATTAAAATTTGAATCAAGAAAATAGAGATCTCAAACACGATTAACAAAAATAGTTTGAACGTTGAGTTTCCATGTTTTTTCCATTTTTTACGGAAGTCTTAAATTTTTTTTACGGAATTTTACGGACATGCAATTTTACGACAAATCTTTACGGACTGTCCGTAGGTTTACGGTTGGCAACCCTGTGTGAACCTATGGCACTCGTGCCACAATGGACACGCAGAGCCTCATCAGCCGGAACGCGACTTAAGTATTGCTTCCTTAATAAAAATCAGCTAAGCTAAACCCACACTTCCGGGTTACATTGGAGTTTTGGAGCTTTGCCATAAATAAATGTGTCTTTGGTTAAACTTCTGGATCACGGTCTCAAAAAGCTTTGTCACCACTGGTCTAGTAGAATATAACGGTTCTTTCGTTTTAAAAATCCCTTTAAATAACTTTACCGTATTGTCTCTCTGTCTTTCATGTTCCCGCCCGCGGGAAAAACAAAATTCAATGCCCGACTTCCTGTGATCCTATCGAGCTGAAATTTTGTACATAGACTTTTTTCACCTAAAAATGCATTCCATAAAAATTTCTAATCTATCGAATGTACAGTAATTACCTTAATGAATATTTAGCTTATCTTTATGTATCTCTGTGTAGCATTTAAAGTTCGTGCTTGACTTCACGTGGTGCTCATTATGTAAACTATCATTAATACTTTTAGTTAAGTCTCACATGTAATGGATTTATAGTCAAAGACTTTGTTTATGGGTAGTTGAATTTTTAAATTCATTTCTTATTTATAATTGAGACTATTTAAGTTAGTTGGACAAACACCAGACGGGACCTAGAGAATTAACTATTTTTATTCTGATTTCTCACAAATTAATTGTTGCTTTGCATCGTATCTTAGTGTAACAATAAAATTACATTAATTATTTAGTGATTTAGTTGGAACATTACCAGTGTTTTCACTAATGATCTGGTTGGTCAAATTAGATTTTCCCTCAGTGCGTGTTTCTAAAATTAGCCGCAAATGTTTACTGCCTAGGGTCGCCAATGGATTGATTGGCTAATGTTTTATGGAAATGTAATGAAGATTGAACCTCGGGGGAGGGGAGGTAATAAATTAGTGATAGCCTTGCTTCCCAGCCCACTATCTCCCTCAAGAGTTAATGGTGGCCCCTTCCCTACTCCCTACGGCAACGGCAATTCAAATTATATCAAACAACATGCGCTCTTCTTAACATTAAACTGTCTCAAATTTTGAAACTTATTTAAAAAGTTGAAACCTGACTCTGACTACAGTCAAAGTAGCTGTATTTACAGAATTTAGTAACAGGGCCGGACTAGCATTCACTGAAAAAAATCGAAGGGCGCAAAATTATTATGTTATCTTATCTGTTACAGACGCTCCTTCTATACAGAAGATTATTGCGTCCTACGTTTATCTATGGTTTATACAGCATAACTTTCAAACCAACAATCCAATAACAGTAGAATTTTTAGTACAAACAGATAATTCACAGCTGAAATTAATGCTAATAAAAAAATACATTAAATGCAGATCAGATAATTTTATGGAAATTATTTTTAAAATGCTGAGATCGCAAATCGAACTCTGCCGACAATTTACATTTAAATGCATAACTATAAAACTATCAAAGCTTTTGCTATGAAACTTTCAGTACTAACAGATTTTTCACAGCTGAAATTAGTGCCATAAAGGCACACATTAAAGCATATCAAACATTTTTTACAATTTTTTTTTAAAAAGCAATGTTCGCAAATCGAACTCTGCCGACAATTTACATCTAAATTTGTAACATCAAGAATTCAATTGCAATACACAACTGTTAGTTAAATAAGACAAGTTTGCTGATAATTAAACAAATAAAGAAACATGCAATTCAAATAGAGATTTTATAACTATGCTTAATTATAAAAATACTTTTAACAACATTTTTTTACTGTAACTTGCGAATTAAAACATTTTAAACATTTAGCACTTGTGTCCAAGGCAGGATGGCCATCCCCAGTAATAGTCCAGCAGTATATGGTGTCCTGTGCCCTTGTCAACCTTAATATTATGTCTTGAAAATTAAAACATTTAAAACATGACAAATTATTTATGTCTAGGGACAAGGTTTCATGATGAATAAGTGTAAAACATAATAATCTTGTGTGTAGTAGGAGGTAAAAATAGTTATGAGGAATCATTTGTTGATTATTTAACTTACAAGCATCAAAAGGACAAGAATGGGTGGCAAAAATTATGCTACTTGTATTTTTGCTAATTTTGTTTTACTAATTCTGGCAATCATTGTGAATTAAACTGGTTATTCTTAACGAAACAAATCTTAATTACATCAAATTAAGGTCACAATTATTGATCTGGAGAGCAAACTGAAATGTGCCAAATCATGTTTAAGTTCAAAACAAAAATCTGTACAATATACTAATTTGGATTTGCTAAAGTCATACAAAGACAAGCCTATTCAAAAATTATTATCATATGAATCATTGTCTGAGTCTGATGAACATTTTAAGTTATATACAGGGTTATGCCTTAATGAATTTAAAACATTAGTACAATTTCTAGGTACTGAAATGAATCGATTGATATATTGGGGTGAAAACCTTGAAAACAATGAAAAAGATTATGAACAGACAAAATGGCGAAAGTTAACCCCTGTAAATGAGCTCTTACTAACTCTCATAAGGCTAAAAACAGGACAATGCCAAGCTTATTTAGCTTTTGAATTTGGAATTAGTTCAGGTTCAGTGAGCAAAATAATTATCACATGGGTACAATTTATGTTTATTAAATTTAAGACAATTCAGCCCTCAATGTTTGCACCAAAACATGTAATAGCCAAGCATATGCCTGCAGTGTTTAAAAATTACAAAAATTTGAGATGTATTATAGATTGCACAGAAGTATTTTGTCAGAGAGCATCAAATTTTTCTCAGCAAGGAAACACTTATTCATCTTATAAGAATCATAATACTTTTAAAATCCTAGTTGCTTGTGCCCCAAATGGCTCAATAATGTATGTATCCGATGTTTTTGAAGGTGCTATCTCTGACAGGGATATTGTACAACAATCAGGTTTTTTAGACTTTTTGGAACCTGGTGATGTTATTATGGCTGTCAGAGGTTTCACGATAGAAATAGAAGACATTTTAATGCCTTTGAATGTTACTATAGTAATTCCCCCATTTTTGAAAAACAAAAAAAGGCTTACTCCTCAAGAGGAAATAAAAACAAAACAAATTGCCAAGCTTAGGATTCACATTGAAAGAGCCATAGAGGCAATGAAGAGATATAATAATATAAAATACTTCAGTACAGAGTACCACTTTCTATTCAATATGTTTTTTCACAAATGGCATTTGTTTTTGGTTGTTTAGTAAATTTTAAGGAACCTTTGGTATCATAGGACTGAATGATATATTGCTTTAACTGTATATTTATAAATTAATTTTGTTCTTATAGAACCATGTGTCATTTTCAAAAATATTATCTTATTCTTTTCTTATCCCTATCTGAGGGTTTATTAAGTTACCTTTGTGTTGTATTCCCAAGTTAAAATTAATTGCCTTATGTATTATTATTACTTTGCTCTTTGATCTTCTGGTGTTTCAAGGTTTAATGATTTAACTATTGGTGTTATTCTTGTCAATTTTAAATATTCTCCTGTAATTAATAAAGCAGCTATTTTAAAATTTATTCTAGTTTATCAATGTTGGATGCATATTTTAGTACAGTTCTCACCAAAGTGAAGTATAAGTTTTATATTATAATTACATTTTCAGTTGTAAAAATTTATTTTCTGGGGTACCCACTTTTTTCAGCAAAAAAATTTCAGATTATTTCAAAACTATAAAAGAAATCGCAGCATTTAAAAAAACCAACAGATATTAATTATTTAATGAAAAATTTGGATTATATATTTCTATATGAAATAATGATATGTAATGACTTTTTTAAAAGGTCTTTATTCAATGTTTCATCAAACATCAATACAAATGGAGGAACCTTGGTTTAATTTTTCCAACAGAGACGAAAAATATATGGCAAGCCCAACACATGTCATATAAATAATATAAGTTATCTTTTTTCTCTCCATGGCTTAGTGTTTTAGCTAAAGTAATAATAATGATAATGAAATGATAATTTATATAGCGCTGTATCCTAGCAAGGAGCCAGGCTCACAGCGCTTTACATGGAAATAACAATACATATATTAATAAAAGAAATGTTCATATCATACTAACAACATAAAGTACATGTTAGAAACATCTTTTGAAAAATGTGCACCACATCCAATAGATAATTAGATGAATAATTGGAACAAATGCACCTAGTGCCTATAAGAGTCAAGAGATCTGCAGTCTATCCAT
>MUZC01004752.1:6058-23848 GCA_002072015.1 Radix auricularia | reverse complement strand
AAAAAATCAGCAAAACTAGCGTGAAGTCACTTATGGTTGACCCCTTAAGTCAATCATGTGATGGATTTTTATAAATTAATAAACATGAATAAATAATTGTAATTGAAGCGAAGTGAAGATGGAAAACATTTTTACCATTGCATGCTCTATTTATTAAAGCAGTAATAAAAGAGGCCACATTAAATGAAATACCTATAAATACACACTTATAAAAATACAAGATACTTTTTTAAAAGGCCACAAGAAAGTTACTGAGGTCGCAGGTCCACACCCCCCCCCCCCACGAGGCAACACATATTCAAAAAATCATTACTAATTAATATGCTTTTTTGTATTTATAAGAAAATGATTTTCTTACAAGTAATTGTATACATTACTATGTAAACATATTTATACATTTACTTTACTAGCTTTCATAGTAGAAATATCGTGTATTAAGCTATCAAAATTTCAAATTATTTGTAATATCTTGTTCTATAGTCCATATTGCTTGATTTTATGGTTTTAAATCACTCATTGTGAAACGAAGATATTTTTTTTTTAATCAACTTCAATTTGGAGAAGCTTCTTTCGTAACTAACAACACTGAGAATTGTTGAGAAAATTTATAGCAAAATTACACTTTTTTTCTGTTTGGTACATAATTTTCCAATCTATACTGTTGAATAAATTTTAATAAATAAAAGGGTCTTTCACCTCGTTCTTCTAACATAATGCCTCTTTTAGTAGTGTATAGGTACAGCTTTAAAAACCAGGACCCCGTTTTCTTTCTAAATTGACATTTTCTTCATCAATGTCAAAACAGTAATTTATTTTAAGTGCAAATTCTTCATTTGGTAGGTTACATGGTATTATACGGAAATTTTATACAAGGCGGGTTTAGCTATAGGGCAGGGGGGGCGGCTTGCCCCCCCCCGCGCTCCTGTTGGGTCTAAAATGGCGCCCCCCTTAAGACGTCCTCGATAAACACTAAAAAAAGGTGTCACTAGATCAGAAAAAAATATCGCTAAACACAAAAATAAATTAATCAACACTAAACTGCAATACTACAATATTGGCTTGTTAAATCGCATATTTCAAAACAGTAATATCTGGTTTGATCAGTCAGGAGCGTCGCCAAGTTAAAAAGAATAGAAAAGTATTGAAATAAATGATAGACGTGATGTTGTTCTTTTAAAAAAAAAAAAAAAAGGTTTGCCATTTAGAGGTAGGTAACTGAGAAAATTCTAGCTTTAGTGATGGTAGTTGTGGACATACTGGAAATTTTCTTAAATTTTATCTTTATTAGCCAAAATTAATAAGATTTCACTTAAGAGAAAAATCTTAAGTTTGAAAAGAAAAATGAACTTTATTTAAGCCATGATTTAATTCAATCGCTTGCATCTAAATTATCGGCGATAATTGATAATGAAATTAATTCTGCACTATTCTTATCTTTTGTTACTGATTAAACCGTTGATATATCTAGAATTGATCAGATGTCAGTTTCTTTACGTTCAGTTTTAATATCTGAACATGCTGTGGAAAGATTTATATGCTTTTATATAGCCATTATAGGCAAACAAGGCACGCACATAGGGCACTTAGCATTTAATTTTGGGGCACCACAAATCCTCAAGAAAAATGTGTTTTATGCCTCAGTAGCCATGCGTAAGCGACATAAACTTAGCACATTTCAAATGTAAAATTGAGTCGCGCATTATTCTTAAGTCACATCCTAATATTAAAAAAGCGTTATAATTATAATGTTTATAAGTTTAAAAGAAGACCAGTCACAAAAGGGTGACATCAAGGAGAAGCAAAAAAACATAGCAAAGAAGATGCAAGAATTATAATTTTCTCTCATGCTTGTCTTTTGGGAAGAAGCGTTACAACATGTTCCCAGAGTTAGCCCAGCTCTACAAAATGAGCACGTGAACTTTAATAAGTGTGCTGATTTGTATTCTTCACTAGCAGATCACTTGCCTGAATCTAGGAATGAATTTGAAAGGTTTGAAGAAGCTGCAAAAGAGATAAAACCAAGTCAACTTTGACCCTTAATCGTAAAAGAAAGTGTTCATTAATGATGTTGCCCCTGCGGTATCTCTGAATGTCAGAGAAAAATTTCATAAATCTACTTTCTATACCATTGTTGACAACTGAGGAAGAGATGAGTAGACAAGGACGGGTATATAATGATATAGCAGTTACATTTTTTTGTTTGGTCGATATACCATAAACATCTCAGTGTTGTTAAGTACTAATAAATGTTTATCCTGAAGATCTGCACTGAAATACGAAAGTTCCACTCATATATTCGTAACAAGTTTCTAGCATCAAAATCTTAATACAATAAGTTGAGTGATAGAGACAACATCAAGTGTACTTTTTCAAATGTAAAAATCGCCTTGCGCATAAATAAAAATATTGGTTACACCTGTTTAATCAAGGCTAAGGGCTCTTTTTCTCAGCTTAAATGTATACAAATCCAAGTAGAGGAAATAAGAAATGGTTCCTTATTTCTGCTGATGATTGAGGCAGACTTGTGCACAACTAACGCTTATGATGTACTCAAAAACTATACCAGAAAGAATAACTTTTACATATATTTAAAGAGTAATAGTTTTTTCGTCTATTATTAAAAAAAATAATTAATTATTAGTTTAAATTTAAATACGTAAATCGTATCTTTCATTTGAATGAAATTAGCACAAACATATGTGTAACAGCTGTTGTCAATTGTTAGTTTTTGTTTCTTTTTTTGTGTGTATGCATACCAGCGGTCAGTGGAGCATCAGGGCCAGAGGCAGCAGGGGGCACCCATGTGGGTTTGTGCCTAGGTCAACAAGATGGCTTAATTCGGCCATGCTTTTATACTTTGGAAAACAGCAATGTTGACGCATTTGTTGAGAAGATTTTAAATGAACTACCTATTACAAAAGCGAAACATTGATATCACACTCTGTCGAGGACAGGCATACGATGTCACATCTGTGATGTCTGGAATTATAATTAAGAGTGGTCTTCAAACTCATTTAAAGACACTTTCACCCAATGTCATCTATGTTCATTGTTGTGCCCATGTTTTAAATTTGGTGAGTTTAAACACTGTGATGTACAGTTGTTTTTCGGCACAACTGAAATTTTGTATGCATTCTTTGTGTCTAGTTTACCACGTCTACAAATTCTTAAAGAGCATCATAAATCTCAATAGGAATACACAGTAGCTACTCTAAAATGACTTTCTGATACAAGATGGGCTAGCCGTAAGCAGGCAGTTGATGCAGTTGTAGGATCATTCTCTGCTATTCTAGCCACTCTAGAAGATATCAATTCAAGGGAATCAACAGAATATAAAGGAAGTGTTAGAGCAGAAGCTATGGGACTATCTGTTTTAATAGTAAAATATTCTTTTTTTTCCCCCTGATGTTACTTCTAGAAAAGTTGTTGGATAATTTCTTCGTGTTATGAAACTACTTGCAGCGCAAGAGCATTGATATTGCATTGTCCGTTGGCAAAACAATTTATAAATGTTGGAAGAAATACGTTTTGGAAATGAGAAGCCATAAAGCTTTTGGAATTCTGAAACGTTAAGTATATGTCAGTCAATCATTTATTAACAAAAATCGTTCCAAACTAGATTTTAAAAACAAAATTTAAAGAAAAGAAAATTGCAAAAAAGAAAAGTATGACAGACGAACCTAGCACAGATGAAAGGGCGGATGATCCAACAACAAGCCTTAAATCTGAAACATACTTCACTGTCTTGGATACGCTTATAACAGAAATATAAGATCGATTTAATGACTTTGGGGCACAGTTATTTATTTATATTGTATTGATCCATCACAAACCTCCGAAAAATAAAGATTATTTTCGAAGTTTATGCAAAATTTACAAACACGACATTAACCTTGAAGAAACAATCGTTGAATATTTATACCTTCAAAGAATTGTATGCATCAAAAGGTCCATCAGTATTAGTATCTACGGAATGCTCGGTTATTAGTAAAATTTGGCGGCGCCACCCCTGAAATTCTCCTCGCCCCCCCCACCACGCAGACAAAGCTAAATCCGCCACTGATTATATACGAATATTTTCTAACAAGGATATGAACCTTATCAAAGCGATCTTTTATTTTTTTTTAAATTCTATCCATTGATAAAACAGTTCCCGTTGCACGTCTTGTTCTAAAAATACAACCACGTCTTCTAAATTTTCAACACTCATATTTCTTCATAAATTAATTTGGCTGATATAACAACGTTTTATATTAATTAACATATGACTTTGTTCCATGAAATGGGTTTGCAATAATTTAAAATAACAAACAAACAAAAAAAAAACCCCACCAAAAACAACAAACTAATTTGAGATTATAACATAAAACATACAAAATAGAAAGTTTGCATAGAATCAAGTAGAATTCCAGAATCTGATCTCATTTTACTAGTTACTTCTTCAGATGTCAATTTTAATGATGTATGCCTATTGTGGTGTTAATTAAAGGATAAATTTGAATATGTTCATATTCTGGTGATAATTCAAATTATTTGCATATTACTTTAATTGGATAGGCGTACCATTTAAAAAAATAACCGTATTTTGATTTATGGTACTTTAGTGCAATAAAACCGAAATAAATGTAATAATTCCCCTCCCTTACGATACTATTATGAAAACTGAAACAGTAACATAAATTGCTACTTGCCAGTAAAACACAAGTTTGAACAACCATGTCATAAAAGTATTTGTTCGTGAATCATTCCGCACCTGTGGAAATTCCACGCAAAAATTGCCGTGGCCATATTAATACCACATATTTTTCGGTCCAACGGTAACGTGTTTGTGTGTGTAGTTTTGATATAGCTGTTACGTATACCGATTAACTTTCCAAACAAATCGATACCCTTTTGAGCGAACTTAATTTTTTTAAAGATTTTGTGTTAGTCATAACAACTAAAATGTAATCAAATAAATGTTTTGGGACCCGTATATTAAGTCTCAAAATTGTGAATATTTTTGTTTCACCCATTATTTTACCTTTTCAAAAAAATTAAATTGCGGTTGTAGGAAATGGCTATACTTTTAAATGCCCAAAAATGCCGCCCTAAAATGTGTGCCGCCCGGGGCGGACCGCCCCCACCGCCCCCCTCTAGCTACGCTACTGCCTTAAGGCTTACTGAAATTTCAAATGTTTGAGAAACTGATTTTTAAAAATTACTTGCATAACTTACATTAATAGGCATTGTTAGTAAAGGACAAAACCTACAAAATATTATTCTTAAACATGCTGAAAAACCTTTTGATTAAAGCTTCACATACTGCTTATAGATAAAATACTATTGGCTATGTTTAGGCTAGGTTAGAGAACTAATAGGCCAGATTGTTGATAATTAAATTTGCTAAATGACCACGTGGCGAATAGGTCAGTAGTCAATTGGGTTAGTTGGCTAACGTGACAGTAGTCTATTGGGTTAGTTGGCTAATGTGTCAGTAGTCTATTGGGTTAGTTGGCTAATATGTCAGTAGTCTATTGGGTTAGTTGACTAATGTGTCAGTAGTCTATTGGGTTAGTTGGCTAATGTGTCAGTAGTCTATTGGGTTAGTTGACTAATGTGTCAGTAGTCTATTGGGGTAGTTGGCTAATGTGTCAGTAGTCTATTGGGTTAGTTGGCTAATGTGTCAGTAGTCAATTGGGTTTGTTGGCTAATGTGTCAGTAGTCTATTGGGCCAGTGGGCTATTAGGCCAGTCAGATAATGGGCCTGTGGGCTAATAGGTCAATGGGCTAATGGGTCTATGGGCTATCACGTCAGTTAGCCAATGGGCAGTTGGTAAATTGGCCAGTTGCTAGTGGGCCGGTTAGCTAACGGACCAGTTAGTTTAAACTTGATAGTGATACCTAAAAGCTATCCCTTATATTTCATTGGTAGAAAGACTCTACAAGAGACATGGTGAAAGACAAATGAAAAATGTGGAACACTTAATAAGTGAAATTTGCTTTCTGAAAACAAAGACAAACGTCTGCAATAAAGACTCTAACTATTCAAAATAACAAACTGCATTAAGAAAGGGGACAGTTAGTCATTCACAGCTTAAGGGTGAGTGGATGTGTTAACAATGGACTTGATGTCACGAATGAATGTTGAATATTATAGAATATATTATTTAAATCGAAGGAACAAAGTTGAAAATAACATTTAAACATCCCGTTTCACTTGGCAGAAGAACCGTAAACATTATTTAAATTGTAGCTTTTTAAATGAACATACATTTTTTTATTAAAACACTAGCTGCTATATCCGGCTCTCTCGAGCCTGTGTTGTGGTTCTCATTACTAAAATCTTTTTCTCACAAAATGATATAAAAGCACAGACTAGTAGCTATTGATGTCGCATAATTAGGTGCGAATCCTTTTTATTATGGCCCCCTGGAAAATTGTTTTCAATTGTTTGTCTACATTCAAATAAGATCCACTGTTGATACACTTTCTTGTTGCCATTTAATCTACTGAGAGAAATAATTCAGATAGCCATTATGCGTAGGGAGAAAATACGAAACTATTAGTTAACGAACAGTACAAACTGTAAGCTTCAAAATTGTAAGATAAAGAAACAAAAGTAGTTGAAATTATTTTTAAATTGTTTCTTATATTTAAACTTTGGAAGATAAACATATAACATTATTATTTTTCTGAAAAACTTCAATGTTTAAAAGATTTTTTAAAAACTGATCAAATGTATAGATCTACATCAGATATTAACACATTTAATAATTATTATAAAATATATTTATACACAAAAACTTGAAAGTTAAATATATACATTAACACCATTTTAAAACTCTCGATTGACTTAAAAATTGAACTTATATTGTAAGTGTTGCGCACCAAAATTAATTGACTATTAATTCAATTACAGTAACTCATATTTTGGCCCTTGTATACAAGTTTGATATAAACATCCAGGATAATAAAATTGTTTCCAATTGCTGGTCTACATTCCAAAAGGATCCCTTTCTGATTCGTGGGATCCCGTTCCTGGTGAAATCCCTTTCCTATATAAGATTCAATGTAGATTTTTAGATTACTTGCCCCCATTTTGATCCCGTTGCGTAATGGGAATCCTTTCATGAAGTAAACTGCTGTAGATATATCCACTACATATCTTATAATTTTTCAGCATTCTGCACTAATGCTAACCTTCTTGTAGTCGTAACTTGGATTTAAAAAATCTGATGGAACACTTGCTACTCTGTCATCATCATCATGTTTTTTTGTTCTCACACCAATGTAACTGTTTTATCTTCTGTGACGTTTCTAGTTAGGCCTTTTCCACTTTTGTAGGCGTGTACTGACAGACTGCAACTTGCATTGAAAACACATGCGTCTTTTGTAACTTATTAACTTTAATCCAACACTAGAAATATATACACTTTATACATTAGTGAAATCAGTCTGGCCTTTAGCCATCTTCCTGCACAAATCCAATCAACTCACTGCCACTAGCGCCACCTAGCATTCTCTCGTCACGTGATCCCTTTTCATGACCAATCTGTAAATTATTATCTAGTGACACTAAGCATGAAATTAGTTTAAGACAAATAGAATATTTTTTTTTAGCCAGTTAATATTTGTGAATATAAAGGCTTGGAAAGCGTGGAAAATATAGTTTATTTGTTTAAAAGACACATTTTCTGTTCACATGAATAATAATAAAAAAAAACAATGCTGCTTAAAGAAATGACATAGAGATTGAGCTTCTAATAAATTTTATATCATTCATAATGGCTTCCCGATCTTTTTTTTATAATAGTAACAATTCACTAAATTGGCGGATACTTGTACCTCTAAGAGAATCGGATTATTTGTCTTTGTATTTACATATAAGCTTTTTTGTTATTATTATTGCATTGCGGGTTTTTTTTCAGCTTATAAAATGACTTATTTTCAGTGCTTTTTTTCAGTGGGAACCCATGGGAACTGAGTTCCCATACCTTTTTTTTCTCCAGATTCGTGTATATTTATATAAATAGTCGGCATTTTACTTACTGTCAGTCCTTTTTACAGTGGGGACTCACGGGAACGACGTAAATTGCAGTTTACAAATAAACAAACCAAAGTGGCAAACGCTGTTATTCTACTAATATGATAGCCTAATACGGTACCAGTATTATAATACAGTAGTATACATTTTTCCCCATAAACTATATAGTCATGTCGGTTTTTATTATAAATAAACTATGTGAGTCTCTCATTTTCTTGTACAAACGTTTATTTCTTTAAATATCTGTACAATAAAAATTGTGTTCAGTGGAAAATTCAATTATAGACTATTGTAGTATTTTCTGACATAAGTTAAAAAGAGATGTGAAATGAGTTCCCTAACATTTTTCGCTAGAAAAAAACAATGCTTATTTTTATTGTCTTAATACAAAACATTTTACTAGATAAAAGCTCCATGACGTCATTTCATATATTCATTTACGCGCGCAACACCACACGCTCTGTTAATCTCAAAACGAAAATCATTATCATTTTATGTCTATATTTTCAAATAAAAAAGAAAAAAAAAACTTGAGTTACGGGGCATAGGGGGTTCACACTGACGGACGCGCTTAGGCGCATTATATAATAGATATGTACATAATAATTGTTCAATATATTTACACACACGATTCGAAAGTTCATCAAACAACTACTTGATAATTCCCTCTTTACTTAAAAATGTAACTTATTTTTTTAAGTATTGCTCAAAAATGTAATTTTAAAATTAAAGTAATTCAAATTTTGACTCAAGTATACACGTTTGATGTAAACATCCATGTCTCCATTCCAATAGGGTCGCATCCTGATTCGTGAGATTCCATTCTATGTGAAATCCCTTTCCCGTATAAGATTTTTATGCTGTTTCTTAGACTACATTCCCGTTGCGTAATGGGATCCAGATCATGTAGTAAATCCTTTCCCCTATAAAATACAATACTTGAATAGGATCATATGGGTCAGTGCTATCCGTTTCCTTATGGGATCTCTTTTTTTAGTGGAATCCATTTGGCTCGATCCCATTGCATAATGGAATCCCATGCTTTGTCGAATTCCTTATCCCAAAAATGATCCCTTTCTCCGTTAGGATTCCATATACTTTGCTTTGGTTTACTTATCCCAGTATGATTCAATTACATTATTAGATCCCGTTCCCTGTGAGATATCATTCTGGTTTTTCTCACATTATAGCTAATACCCTAATTTATTTAAGTTAAAAAATGGGGCCCCGACGAAAACCCATTTTATCCACGTAAAGTCTCAAACAGAAAAAACTCTGCAAAATATTTGGATAAGACTTTAAAATTTCAGCTATTTTATTTTGTAATAAATAAATGCGGTCGTAGTGAAACATTAAGCCACATAATTTTCAAAAATATATTAAATTAATCCTGAATTAAGTATATAATAAACATATAGTAGAATTATAGCCTGGCAAATATTTTGGTCTAAAACTTTGAAACTTGTCCCAAATATTGAAGACTAATAATGAACGAAGATCTTGGAATATTTATAAAAAAAAAAGAATAATTTTCTATAATATTTAAGACTCTCTATCTGGGGAGGTAAACCTAATTAAAAATCAGTTTTAAAAAAAATAAAAAATAAATAAAAAAAATTGGAAAAGACCTTAAATTGAATCCAATTAAAATCTGTTTAAAGTTACACAGATGAAATTTTAAAAAATCTTCTAGAATATTTTACATCTTACGCAAGTCAAGTGAATAATAAGACTAATATTTCATTTATAATTTCTCAAATATGGGGGGTAATACTTTAAAACCATTACCCAGTAGAACAGGCTAAAAAGTAATAGAGCTCTTGCAATGATGCAATGTAGCACATTGCTGGATATTTTAAATGAACCCTCAAACAAATGATCTATTTCTTTTACCTTACCCTTCAGCTGCAGTCAGACAATTTTCTCTTTATCTTATTTATAAATAACGTAGATCTACTTAATAAATAAAAAAATAAATATCCCTTACAGACCATGAAGGTCCATGGGAGCAAGTGAAGTAGCGTTTACAAGTTTCATTGACCACTAACGAGCATGGGATTGTGTGGTTAGCACAATGCCCGGGGGCCTTGACAAGTCTTGACAATACCATGACCATTGGCTATTGAATGAGTTAGTACAAAATTGTTATAAGCCTTCAAAGCTTAACCTTCGTCCGGAACATTTATATTATTAAGCGTAGCACTTAACACCCATGGTCAAATGAACTGCTGAATAGTAATAAGTCACATATTTTATTTACATCAAATAAAAATTTCATACTAAGGCTCAATAAGATACGCTTTTTAAGTATTATTATTACTTTATTATTGTTATTATTTTCTAAAGAATAAAAAAAATAAGATGTAACTTCCTAAAACCAAACCCACATGACTAACAAGATCACATTAAGTGCTGGCCGATTTCCTTTCCAGAAATTACGTGGTTTTAATTTTAGATTGTATTCCACTGAAAATTTTTATATTTGGGAAATCCCTGTTTACGTGTCCTTATAGGGACATGAACAATTACGTGATACCAGCGCTAGGTTTTTCAACCTAAATCTAGGTGTTGTATTTTTTTACCTTATCTAGTTTTCTATATTTTTTTAGGGCTGCTATCGATTCATTTAAATTTAATCGTTAACTTTTGAAAATTTACCGAATAATTAATCGATAATTTTGATTAAGCTAAAAATAAGGTTATGACATCATTAAACTGAAAATTTCAAGGGAAGTAAAAAAAAACCAGGTAATTAACATTTTTAAATTTAAATATATAAGAGTTTATTTTGAAGTTTACACTTAGAAAATCTTCATTTTTTAATGGAGAAGTTTGTACGTAAAAAAGCCAACTATTAGTAATTATTAATAATTAATCATTCATTAATAAATCGGAAAAATTATTTAAAACCTCTTCAAATTGATCTCTATTTTATCGATTAAAATAATTTTAATCGATATTTATTTTAATCGATAAAAAGTTTTACCGTTTAATCGAGAAATTAATCGTTAATTTCCGCAGCCCTAATTTTTTTATTTTAAAAATAGCGATAATCTAGTTGTTTTTTTAAAAAAGTAAATATACGATGTGAAAGTACCAAAATAAATCAATATGGGCAATTAACATTGCCAAAAATTCGATTATTTAAAATAAAAATAAGTAGTAGGTGGCAACAGTATTTTAGCCACTCTATGATGTTACGTTATATGCATACCAGTGCAATGCCCGTGCTTTGCTACGGGGTAGCTATACTAATAAAAGCGAAAGCCCTCACTGATTCATCACTAATTCTCCAACTTCCCATGTAGGTAGAAGCATGAAACTTTTGGGAAGTTGTTGGGTACCCTCGCACGACGAAAACTGGCGAAAAAGAATTTTTAAAATCTCGCTCATGTGGGGCCGGGGGCCCAAAAACATTGTTTTCCTTATATGGGGTCTATAAAAGTTGAAAATCACCAATTTTCCTATTTCAGTGCAGGTAGAAGAATGAAACTTTGGAAATTTTTGAGTACATGTTTCAGACGATGATTTGAAGGAAAAAAAGGTTAAATTTCCCACTCATGGGGGGTGGGCCTCAAAAACGTGTTTTTTTCTCCTTATATGAGCTATATAAAAATTGAAAATCACTAATTCTCCTATTTCCCGTATAGGTAGAAGCATGAAACTTTGGAAATATTTTGAGTACATGCTCCCGACTAAAATTGGTAAAAAAGAATGGGATAGGGATAAATCAAACACATTTTCCATAAAAATCAAGATATGTGTGTCGAGAAAATAGAAAGTATGATGAATTTAAATATTACTCATATATTTTGATTTAAAAATTTTAAAAATGAATTCCATATGATTCCTTGGATTCTGGGAGAGAGCTCTCCAAACCACATATCACATTTTTTTAGCCAAAGCATGAAATTAGTTCCAGACGAATAGGATATTTGGTGTGCCAGATAATATTTACGTGAATAGTGATGCCTAGGGAGAGTAGAAAAAAGGTCTAATTTGTTTAAAAGACAAATTTTCTTTTCACATGAATAATAACATAAAGCAGTGTTGCTGAGAGATTGTGCTTCTATAAATTACAATGTCATTTTATATGACTTCACGCTCTCTTTTTCTAGTAGTAACAAAGCAATAGATGAGCAGATACTTGTTCCACTAAAAAATGGAAATTTTTCTTTGTACTAATATTTAAGTTTTTTATTTTTAGTTGTAGCTTTTTCAGCTTAAAAATTGCATATTTGATAAAGCCTATATATACAACAAATACTTGTAGGCATTTGATTTTAAACTAAAATGGGTTTTAAAAGCTGTTACAAGAAACTTTATACAGGTTAAAAGAAAAATGTTATTTAGTAAATACATGATCGTCATTTAAAAGTAGCATTTATTTAAAAAATATTTTTTAAAAGAAACACACAAAATAACTTTCTTCTTGTTGTATAATATTGCTTAATTAAAATCATAACTTTTGTTGTTGTAATTGTTGTTGTTGTTGACGTTGTTTTTTTTTTTAAATATTTTTTTTTATATTTTTTTTTTTGACAAGAGACGCACCTTTTTTAAACTAAATCTAATATAGAGGTCATAATACCTGTGATATTTCTTTACACTAAATATGTTTACACCTTAAAGATCAACAAAGTTTTTCCCCCGAAGCGTGTGCCATACGACCACATTGTTCTAGAAATCTACCAAATTTTAAAAATGCATGTTTTATAATTTTTTTAGCTTTTAAATACATGTTCTTATTATTACTCTTTTTTTCATTTGAAAGCTCTCAAAACCTTTCTTTCTATTCTCAGTATATGCATGACCTAATCTTACATTAAAAAAGAACAGTCACTTCGGTTAGTAAAAAATAATAATAATAATTTTTAAGGCTTTTACTATTTAACATAGCATAAAGACATCTGGAGGGGGGGAAAAGGAAAACACATAACGAAGATATCCTCCAATTACATATTCTATAAAAATACAAGTTACTTTTTTAAAAGTCCACAAGAAAGTTACTGAGGTGGCAGATTTTCCCCTATGAGTGGAAACATTCCAAATTTACATCCCAAAAGCATTTCTATTAATACCTTTTTTTTTCTATTGATAAATAATGAGTTTTTTTTTAATATAAACAAAAAATATGTACATTAGAAACGAAACATTTGGATATATTAATTTTTTAACTTTCATAGCAATGTTGAGTACAGAATTTTCCAATCTATACTGTTGAATAAATTTTAATATTTCAAGGGAGCCTTTTCCCACGTTTTTCTAGTGTAGGTACAGCCATAAAAACCTGGATCATTTTTCTTTCAATATTAAACTATTTTTTAAAATGTCAATGAAGTCATTTATTTGACATTCAAATGCTTCATTTGGTAGGCTGCTGGGTATTATACACTGGTATTTTCTTGCAAGAACAAAGCGTTCTTTTATTTCCTTTATAATGTGATCCAACGTTAAAAACATTTCTCGTTTTACTTTTTGTTATAAAGATAGGACCCTGTCTTGTGAATTTTCCCCACCCTTTTTTTTTCTCCTTCTGAATTTGCATTCAGTTGACATCTCCTATTCTCACAAATTCTTTTGGCCGATATAACAGTGTTTTATATTAGTATATTTCTTTGTTCTTTGAAATTGGTTTGTAAAGAATTTAATTTTAAATAGCATTGATGAACATTAAACCCTTTTATAATGGGGTATTTTTTGGCAAACTAAATTTCCAAAAGGACGGAATCTTGTTAATTGAGAAAACATACCAAAGAAAAAATCATGTTAAGCCTGGTCCCTTTTGGAACTCAGGACGTGTTAGCGCATTTTCGTATTATGTATCAGTACTTATGTTAGATATCAGCATTATGTAGTTATCAGTAATTGTGTTTAGATTTTAGACATATTTTTATGAATTTTCTTGTGTAATGAATATACCTGAAATTTTTTTTATTTAAAAGTCATTTCTTTACATTTAAATTTTTTTTTATTTTCTCTTTAATCTAACTACAAGTGGTTTGTGGTCACTGAAATAGGACTCATAAATGAAACATTCTAAATTGTAATATGCTAATCGCCCAAATACTCCGTCAATTGTTGTTTGATAGATCGTGGTTGCCAATCTTGGTGAAAGTAGTTGAATGTTGAAGCTTCTTTCGAAAAAGTTTTCAATTTCTGCCCCTGGGCCGCTAAGATCTTGATTGAAGTCACCACAAATGATGACGTAAAACTCTCTAAACTTTTACACATATTCTAATGACGTCAACAAAAAAAAAAATAATACTTTTGATAATACTAAGACTTCCGGCAATGGCGGCCGTTGCCTGCGCCAGTGTTATCTCTCGATTCGCAATGTTTTTTGGTAGTTTTAACGGGGTTTTTTAACGGATNAAATTAGAGTATTCAAATGACATTGTCAAGCAAATAATAATAATAATAATAATAATAATAATAATAATAATAATAATAATAATAATAAAATGATGATTTATATAGCGCTGTATCCCAGCAAGGAGCCAGGCTCACAGCGCTTTACATGGAAACAAAAATACATATATAAATAAAAAGAAACATTCATAGCATATTAACTACATATAGCGCATTCGACTTCTCGAAAATGCGCTAAAAATAATCATAAGTAGAAAGAAAATGGGCGGAAAAACAAAAGTAAAAAATGACCCATTTTCCGTGATGCTATCGAGCTGAAATTTGGCACATACACCCTTGTTCCCTAAAAAAATGCATTGTGTCAAAATTTCGGATCGATTTAATGTACCGTAATAAAATTAATGGACTTTTAGTTTATCTCTTATGAAACTCAACGTCGACCGTCTGCTAATGGTCACCTCCCTGTGCTCTGGACCACCGGTACGACAGAAAGCGCGCTGCCGTTCGACCACTACGTCTCCCTTATTGAGATTCTACTGTGACTGTTACTTACCGCGTTCTTCTAGTCACAAAAAGCTCTGGTGATACAGAAGCGTCACTGGGGGGGGGGGGGTTGCGAGCGGTGCTGACCCCACCGGGTGACACCATCACAAGGGGTGACACAGAAATGTGTACAAAATCTGTATCTTCCCGTTCTATGGCACCAGCAGATTCTATGGGTAAGTCTTGAAGGGGAAGACACCATATGGGGTACGGTGGTCGAGTGGCATGCGCGCTCGGCTGGCGTACCGATAGTCACGGGCTCTAATCCACGCGAAGGCAAGGATTTGTTCCCGTGCCCCGAATGGGTACCTAAAACTGAGTAATGCGTGGAAAACCTTATAGCCGTGGCCCGTGAACGCTGCATCACCGGAATGGTGTGTGGACGCAATAATCTTCTGTAAGGATAAGTCGAGCTACCGCACTGGGTGACACCCAGCCTAATGACGCATATGTTGTGACGTCAAGCAGTGTTTGCTAACCGTTATTTCATAAATAAACCCTGATGCCGAACATGTCTAGCCGACTGAAAGTGCTTGATTTTTATTTTTATTATTTTTATTTTGTGTTCGTGTGTGCAGCATGTGCGCGCGTGTGTTTGGGTGCTG
This sequence comes from Radix auricularia, assembly GCA_002072015.1. Lineage (NCBI taxonomy): Eukaryota > Metazoa > Mollusca > Gastropoda > Lymnaeidae > Radix > Radix auricularia. The sequence goes on along the minus strand of MUZC01004752.1, from coordinate 8,302 downwards.
GGTTGTCTTTTCTTTTCCTATGCTAACTCTTGTTAAAGGCATACTTAAGGGGGAGTAAGTCATTGCCGCTTGTGTTGTGTATGCCATCTGCACTAGCAAATATTTATTGAAAAATAGATTATTGGAAATAATGAATTGCCTCTTAAGGCCATCGAATTCCAGGATAAAACCACCAGATTTTAAAAAACTGGGCTTTTTATCATAAACTAATTGGACAACACTCAATGAAGCAAATATATGTTTAGAGGGATCATAAAGTGGGAATTAAAGAAGGGTACTTGCTCACAAATGTCTGTTTTGTCGTATTTACCCACTACTGTAGTGTTCTGGGCACTGTTTCTTTTTATGGGATGCGGGCTATGCACAAGTCTGGGCTTTAACGCAAGGACTTAGCTGTACAATGTCACTGTCCCAGAGGCGCCACCATAGGGCACGGGGAGCGGACCGAAACTGGGGTGAAATCAAAGTGTAGTGACTAGTGCATGTTCCTGTTATTTGGCACCTTGAAGACATGGAGGGGCTCGTGAGGGAGTCTACACCACGAGGTACCAAACTGGGTGGCACCAATCCTAGTGACGCCTCTGCCATGTCTTTTGCGAAGCTTTTGACTGACGCGGCCTCGCGAGAGTCCGTCGTTATAATTTGTGTCCTAGTTTTGAATCATTTCTTAGCTGTCGAATTAGTGAACTCTCTGATCGCATTGTTATTACACGTGTTGAGTTTTAAAACTTGTATATTTTAACAGAGGCGTAGCTAGGAATTATTATGGGTTTTAGGGCCCGGGGGCGTAACCTCTTTGGGGGGCCCCACATACGTGGCGGTAGGTTAATTTTTAATGTTAAAAAATTTGGGGACCCACCTCAAGTGAGGGCCAGGGTGGACTTTCAGATTTTGTCCCCTGCTCCCCCTCCCATAGCTACGCCACTGTATTTTAATTCCAGTTTTCCAAATCTCAAATTCAATGCTTTTAGGGGAAGCAACTGTTGTTGACAACACCACAGATGAAAAGTTACTTATTCTTTTTTAAAAAATTTATAACTATTCTTTTACCATTTTATCTAAAAAAAAATGTCTGCAGCATTAAAAGAAGAAAAATAGAGAGAGAAAAAAATCAGGACGAACGAAAGTACGGAAATCCAAACTACATTATTTCTTAGAAAAATTTGCCACTTGTACTTCCTTGTGGTATTAAATAGTAAACATTCAAAACTGTTGATGACACTTGATTGAGTATAAAAATAAACAAGGTGTCAGGGGTATGAGAACCACTGCGTTTTAAAGTTGTATTTTTGCCTGGTCACAAGCTCATGTTTTGATCTGTGAACGAGTTCACGGGGGGAGTTCACGTGGAGCATTGCTCAGGCCACGCAAGGTCTGTCCAGGCCGACGGATATATAACTCGGGTGTCTCGATGTGTGGAGAGACGGACAAGGAGTTATGTTGCAGAGAGCAGTGGGGTGTTGACAAGTCACCGGTGTCAGAACACGAGAATACCTCAGCTGTTAGAGTTGCCGTGTTAGTCTGTAGGACTGCACAGCGGGGCTAGATTGTAACTGAGAGACACGGAGATATGTGTTAGTGAGAAGACCAGAAGTGTACATAGTTGACAAGTGTCTATGAATGTAAATAAAGATTGCTGATGAGAAAAGGACTTGATTTGGATTATTGTGCAACAGTTGTTGGTGTGTAAGCCTCGGGACTAAACCCTAGACAACGATACCCGACACAAGGCACAAACAAGTGTTGGATATGGGTTGGGCAAAATTTATTTACGTCAATACAAAGCGTGTGCTGTATATAAGATAAGTTAATAAAATCGTCAAAGCTCACTCCGAGTTTTCTTTCATGAAATGGGAATTTGAAGCTCAACCGTTTAGTGAGGTGGCTACCATATTGACAAGGATGTCCTTGTGCAACAACACATCCTGGACCAAACCCCTGGCGTGAGATAATTTAGGGACGGGGTTTTGTTTACAATAAACACATTTTATGTCATGGGCAGAGAGAGAGGGAGAGAGTTCCCAAAATATCGTCAGCGATCTAAAATTAAATTTTTCTAGACTTCAAATAGTTATTCTTTCCCAGTCCGATACCCTGAAACGAAACTTGGTTTCTATGATCTTTGTTTTCAATAAAAGTCAGTGTTTTTTCTTTAAAGACTCTTAAATGTTAAGAGTGGGTGGAAGTCAAATTGGAGAAGTCCAAATGATCAAAGGTGTGTGTGTGGGGGGGGGGGGGGAAAGC
>MUZC01004751.1:280945-308684 GCA_002072015.1 Radix auricularia | reverse complement strand
GGTGCATTACCCAGCCGCCTTTATTTCCCTAACTAGTGTTAAGTACTCATTAGGAGCTAGGTGCATTACCCAGCCGCCTTTATTTCCCTAACTAGTGTTAAGTACTCGTTAGGAGCTGGGTGCATTACCCAGCCGCCTTTATTTCCCTAACTAGTGTTAAGTACTCATTAGGAGCTGGGTGCATTACCCAGCCGCCTTTATTTCCCTAACTAGTGTTAAGTACTCATTAGGAGCTGGGTGGCAACAGGATCAAATCTTGACCTTCACACTGATTCGAACCTATGACCATCGATACGACAACCAAGCGCTTTGATAAAGGTCATTAAGGATATCGTACAGAACGGATTGATTAACGAAGGAGTCACGGTTTGGTGGACGGAGTCAGGTCTGGATTAGCCATTAGGCAAACAAGGCACCCGCGTAGGGCACCAAGCGTTTGGGGGGGGGGACCACAAGTCCTCAAGCAAAATGTGTATATACTACCAGTAACCCCCGCGTACTCGATATGACATGAGTTTTTAGAAAATGTAATATTGAATTGCACATATTTTACCCTTGGTATAACAATAAAAGGGGTAAAATACCTCCCAATCAATTACTTTGTTATTTTTCTTCAAATTTTGTGTGAGTTATTTTTTTAAACAATTTTTAAGGATATGTTTGTGCTACTTAATTTGATAATGAAGAACAAAGCGCGACTCAAAAAGACTGCTGTTAATATTCCTAGATTGTTGAAATCCCCAATACTTATCCCAAACTAAATGTGAATAACTGATGTCCCTAAAAGTCCATGAAGTAATCGTAAATGAACTAAGGGCTTCCGGTTATGACGGATTGTCAATAGACTCAGCGCTCGATATTTCACAATTAGATCAGTTAAACGTTGTTCTTCGATATGTGATAGATGGGGAGCCCATCATTGAGCGCTTTTTAAAGAAAAAACTTTCTTGGAGCTGCAAGGTCACACCGGTAAAGGTATGTCAAAGAAAGTGTTGCAGTACTTACATGGATATTTGCAATATTAATTTTTCGAAATGCAAAGATAAGTCCTACGAATACGATTATATTGCAGCTAATATAACTGGGTGCTACAAGGGCATGCAGGAAAAAATCTGCAGGAAAATAAGTTTACTGTATACATATGTTCTGTCCATTCACTAAAGCTGGTATACAGAGATGCCGTTGACTCTAGTTTAGAGACAGTAAACTTGTTACATACAATTTCGACTCATCAATAAATTTTTTTTCAACTTCAACCAACTGATGGACGATTCTGAAATTATCCCCATGTGAATGAAACGCAGAAAAAGTCTCTTTTCGATTCCAGATAGGAAGCACATGCTATTGCAACTGAAGCTATACTTAAATCTTATCCTCAGATTATAGAAGCGTTAGAACTTTTACAAGAAGACTATAGTCCCAGAAAAGGGATACCAGGTGAGAAGCAGAAAACATTTCAATGAAGATGCTATAATAATAATTAGCTCTCATATTTTTTTTTTGTAAGAAGTGTTTCATTTTCACAAGGTCAGTTAAACTCTACAAAATGAGCACGTGAACTTGAAAATGTGTTTATAATTCTATTATTCGCTAACAGATAACTTGCAGGAATATAGGAATGAATTTAAAAGATTTGAAGAAGCTGCCAAAGAAATAACATCGGGTGTGAATTATAAACCAACTTTGCCCTTTTATTGTAAACCAAAGACAGTGGTCATTGATAGTAATGACCCTGAAGTATGTCTGAAAGCCAGAGACGAATTACATATAATTGTTTTCTAAGTCATTGTTTACAAAATCGAGACGGTGATGAGTAGATGAGAACAGGTATATATACATAATGATATAGCAGTTCGATAGTCTTGTTTTTTTCGATGTACCATAAAACATCTCAGTGTTGTGAACTGAACTGTCCGTTAATCCGACGCTGGGTCGTTGGGGCACCATTTTGAGCTGCGCACTATCTCATGCCATGTGTCCCGGTTCTGAGCTGCCTTCTGGGAGTCGCTAAATGACAGGCAGGTCCACTCTTTGTTTCGTCCTCCCATTTCTTCCTTGGCCTGCCTCTTTTTCTTCTTTCCTGGACTGTGCCCTGCAATATCGTCTTTGAGAGACCTCCAGATCTTGTCACGCGTCCGTACCATCGTAATTTCCTCCAGTGTTGTGAATAACTAATAAATGCTTATCCTGGAGATCTGAACAATAATTTATATACTGAACTAAAATAGTTCTACTTGTATAGATCTACTCGCCACAAGTTTCGTGCACCAAAATCTAAAAACAACACGTTTAGTCATGCAGAATTATACCAAGTAATATTTAGAGACAACATCGTGTGTGCTTTTCCATTGATAGAAATCACCGTGCACATATTCTTAACATTAATGGTTACAAACAATTCAACTGAGCGTTTTTTTTCCTCAGTTGAAACGTACAAAATCCAAGGAGATCGACAATAAAAATAAAAATAAAATGAATTAAAGTCTTGGTTCCTTAAATCTCTGCTTGTGATTGTGGCAGACTTGTTGCGCACTTTAACTTTGATGATGTTATAAAAACTTTGCAGGATGTAAATCTAGAAAAAAGAATATAAAAATGTGTGTTCTCTCTGATCTTCACATTTATTTTAAAAGTTGCATTTTTGTGTCTATTATTATATTATAACAAAATTAAATAACTGTTAATTTTAATACCTTATTGTAGGTTTTATATATGATTTAACAACTGTTTTTCTTTGTTAGCTTTTGCATAATATTGAACATAAAAGTGGTAATTTGAGGATCGTTGGCCCGAAGCAGAAGGGGACACCCATGTGGCATGTGGATTTGTGCCTAGGGCACCAAGATGGCTTAATCCGATCCTGGACTGAGTACATCGATTTGTTGGGTGGAAGAGAGCATTCGAATATGAGAAACTAGATTGTTCCAAGATGGATTTAATGACTTGAAGTTTTCCTGATTTATTTTGATATTACACTACATTTACTGATTACTGCCTTCTCTACTTATCTTAAAATATTTTTTTACCTTCTTGAAAAATAATTTAAATATAAATTTTGGTTTACAATCTGAACCAAAGTTAGAGACACTTTCGTAGAAACCTAAAGTTCATTATGCCCTTAACACACTTTGGGTTCCTAGCAATGGCAATTATTCCAGCGCTCTGAATGGCCAGTCTCAATGTTTATATTCCGGGGACCGAATCCATAATCCTGGGGTCACCCGCGAGGTCATCAAACACATTTGTTTGTTTACGGCACTTCCGGTTACGACTCCCACAAGCACTTGCTGCGTCAAACGTTTAAGTCAATGTCAAGGCCGCCCAGAGAGGCGCACAAGGATCTGATGGGTGAAGAAAAAGCAAGTTGAGTAACGGCGAGTCACGGGGGGGGGGGATTTCCCCCTGACCCCCTAAAAGATGTGTCGAGTGTGAATTAGGGGGGGGGGAGGTGGAATTTAAGAATCAGTGTTTGGGAAAGTGGGTTATAATATTTTGGAGATTGTAGAGTTCAGCTATCAGATTAGGGGTGGAGGTAGGGAGAAAAGTACAAACTACACGAAGACTACTGAGTTGGAGTTTTAGGGAAAGGATTATCAGTTGGGTTTTTAATGATTAGGGGTTAATTTTCAAGATTTAAAAAAAAAAAAATTTAAATTATTTTTAATTTTATTTATTTATTTTTATCATTGTTATTTGTTGTCGTTTTGTGAACCATGCTTTGTTCGAGAAGAGAAAACTTTAACAGATACTTAGTACTTAAAATAAAAGAGAGTAGTAGAAGTAGTGGACTTAACAAAATAAAACAGAGTAGTAGTAGTAGTGGACTTAACTATGTAAACCTTGAGATTTGTTTAACAATTTTAATGACATTTCTAACAATTTTGTTTTAAAAACGAAAAAAAATAAATATATATATTTCTTAAAAAAGAGAGAAAGAAAGAGAGAGAGAGAGAAATAGAGAGAACTAAATAGATAGATAGATAGATAGATAGATAGATAGATAGATAGATAGATAGATAGCTAGGTAGGTAGATAGATAGGTAGATAGATAGGTAGATAGATAGATAGATAGATAGATAGATAGATAGATAGATAGATAGATAGATAACAGGAAGTTTACACATTATCTAGCATTTCATATTACCTGAATAACAAATTAAAAATCATTCGCGCTCTATTAATCACTGTTAATTGAGAATGAAATCTAAATTTATTTTAACCCACTTAACTTAACAAAGTCATATTTGACACTCGTTTTTCTCCGCAAGAGGATAAACCTTTTATAGGGGTGGGGGTATGGTGGTGGTGTAAATATGGGGTGGGGTGGTGCTAATATGGGGGGTGGCTGGAGTAAAGATGGGAGGATAGAGCACACCAAAAGCTTACTGCCACAGGGCGGTTCACTGATGCCAACCAAACTACAGCGTGTGGCGGGTAAGGGGCGGTACCGTCCGCAAATGCCTGAGCGGGGAAGGAGAGGTTAAATTGGGAGCGGGGGAGGGGATGGAAGTAAAGTAGGTAGGGGAAAGAGGTGGTCGGCTGGCGCCCGGGTCCTGTGCTCGACTCACGGTCTGGTTCTGTGAGGCCCGAGCGAGGCTTCCTCGCAATTCCTGCTCGTATGTGTATGTGCTAGACCCGTGCTCTCTGTGCAGCGGTGTGCTAATGCAGAAAAGGTGCTAATGTGAGGGTCTGTGTTTGGAGGGTAAGGAATCGGTTCGTGTGTATTTCTTGGAGAAAATTCCCCGTTTAAATTCTGATAATTTTCGATCATTCTGAATTCTAAGTGGTTAGCATTGAGCGCATCTTACTGCTAGTTAAATGATACCCACAACTGAAAAAATCATGTTAAGCCTGGTACCTATTGGAATTCAGGACGTGTTAGCGCATTTTCGTATTATGTATCAGTACTTATGTTAGATATCAGAATTATGTAGTTATCAGTAATTGTGTTTAGATTTTAGACATATTTTTATGAATTTTCTTGTGTAATGAATATACCTGACATTTTTTTCTTATTTAAAAGTCATTTCTTTACATTTAAAAAAAATAATTATTTTCTCTTTAATCCAACTACAAGTCACCACAAATGATGACGTAAAACTCTCTAAACTTTTACACATATTCTAAAGACGTCAACTAAAAAAAAAACAACTAATTATTTTGCACCATTTCGCACCACTCTTCAATGCTTGAAGAATTATGCATTCGACTTCCGGCAATGGCGGCCGTTCTCTGTGCTAGTGTTACCTCTCGATTCGAAATATTTTTTGGTAGTTTGAACGGGGTTTTTAAACGGATCGAGTAACTGAGTTTTGATGCACAAATGGCAGGTCAGGGCATACAAAAAACATATATACCTCATGGGTCTAGGACTTATGGATGCTGTGATCAAGGGTGATGACAGACGGACGGACGGACGGACAAAACGGGTGCAATAGCGATTTCGACATCTCGAAAATGCGCTAAAAACATTGGAGGTCTTTAACTGAGTTCGGTTGTCAATGAGAACTGTGTGCAATTGGGCAATGTTTTTGGCCAGGATTTTTGGGATTTACAAAACAACAATGAAATATTTTTCTCTTGTTTAAAAATAGTTATGATCGTACTGTCAGAAGCTGTGTTCCCTTAAAGTAGGTTCCCCAATATCTTTAAGGTACTAGTTAAGACGGGTAAAATATACCTGATGGACAACATGAACCACTGCTTTATTTCTTTTGCTGTTATTTTAATTTAGGATGATAACGTCTTAGCAAGTGTAGGCTGACGTTTTCTGTGATCTCTGTTTGGTATATACTGACTCTTGTAGGTCATTTTGAATGTAGTTCGTTGATCTAAATGTTACAATGTAGTGTCAATAGATCGACATTATTCATTAAACGGTATATAATACATTTTGAACCACGTACTAATTATTTGACTGTTGCTTTACAAGTCAGCTTTTTTTTAAACTGAAGATATATGTTGTCATGTTTACAAACCAACTTACCGATCTCAATTATATTTCATTAGGATTAGGCGGTAATTTTTAAATAGTTGTTAATGTCAATAGTTACAATAGTCGGGACATTGTTATTATTATTTCTACCTTAACGTAACCTACGTTCATACATAAAGACTAAGATTTTCGGAATAAAGATCATATATAAGAGTTGTTTAATATTTTGTACCAAAAGATCATACAGGGTAACTTTTGAGATGCATTAACCAAAGAATAGGAAATATGACGTCATCAGGTTGAAAATGTTTTGACTCAGCCACTAAACATGATGTCAATGGTTGGTAGTATAAGTTGTGTGGTATGATAGGTTTGCTTGGTTTAGAAGGTTTGCTTGGTTAAAAAAGTTTACTTGGTTTAGAAGTTTTTTTGATTAAGAAGGTTTGCTGGGTTTAAGTTTGCTTGGTTTAGAAGGTTTGCTGGGTTAAGGTTTGCTTGGTTAAGAAGGTTTGCTGGGTTAACAAGGTTTGCTTGGTTAAGAAGGTTTGCTAGCTTATGATTTGCTTGGTTAAGAAGGTTTGCTGGGTTAAGAAGGTTTTCTGGGTTATTACGGTTTGCTTGGTTAAGAACTTTTGAAGATTTGAAGGATTAAATGATTAAGAAGTTTTGCTTGGTTAATAAGGTTTGCGGGGTTAGTAAGGTTTGCTGGGTTAACAAGGTTTGCTTGGTTAAGAACTTTTGGTGGGTTAAGAAGATTTGAAGTATTAAGAAGGTTGGATGGGTTAAGAAGGTTTGGTGGGTTAAGAAGGTTTATTTGGTTAAGAGAGTTTGTTGGGTTAAGAAGGTTTACTTGGTTAAGAGAGTTTGTTGGGTTAAGAAGGTTTACTTGGTTAAGAGAGTTTGGTGGGTTAAGAAGGTTTACTTGGTTAAGAGAGTTTGGTGGGTTAAGAAGGTTTACTTGGTTAAGAGAATGGGTTTGATAGGTTGCGCCAGGTCAGAAGAATAGCTTAGGGTTACAGGACGGGTTAGATTGGGACGTTTGTTTGGTAGGGCGGATAGGTTTTGTCAAGAGTTGATGGCGCAAAGTAATGTTTTAGAGATGTCAATTAACTCTAGCAAGGCTGTTACTCAAATAATGCAACGTTGCCGACACACATATTACAATTTTACTTGGCTATTTTTGCTGCATTAAAAAAACAAAAACATATTCCATTCTCATATTCTTAACTGGCAGCTCATTCTACAACATAACGTTATACTGATTAGTAATGAATGCCCTTTTGTTCTACTCCATCATTTTCCATCAAAGATTTGAGGAGTTCAGATTAAACTTAACTACTCCATTTGTTTTTATCAAAGATTTGAGGAGTTCAGATTAAACTAAAGCGATAGCAAAATTTAACTCTCGACGGTTTTGGTGGGGATCCGTAAATGACAGTGACTCATTAATATTTGATGTATGATCATTAGGTCTATGCTTGTTTGCGATAGTGGTAATGGGTTGGTGAGCACACAAACAAATACACACAAACACACATACACACACACACGCACATATATATATATATATATACACACACACACATACACATGTATATATATTTCGGCACTTGGATATTCCCGACTGGGTGTTGAGCCGTTTTCGGCGCCGACAAACTAAGATCCCAAACACAGATGAATCCATACTAATGCAAATTCAGCTTATTAAAATATCCACTACTGACAAACATAAACCTATTACATCCTGCATTATGGGTTGTTGTATAGAAGTAGTGTAGGCCTACTGCTTTCCCGTCTTCCTACTTGGTACAACAAGGATTCAATGAGTTGCGGTTGCTACTCACAACAATTGAGTCAGACATAAAATATAGTAACTTTAATCCAAGTCATTAATTTGTTTTAAATTTTATCTTTTAATCAAAAGGTATAATTTCAATTAATAATTCTTCCTTAAATATGTTGCTTTTTTGGATTCTTAATTTTTGTACTATAAATTTACGCAATTTTGTTTCACTCGGGGGATCTGTGAACAAGTTTTGGCTATAAAAAGGGTGTCAGTGGGTCAATAAATTTTGGGAACCACTGGACTAATGAATTTAATTACATATTTAAATAATCTTTTTTTTGTTTCAATTTCGATATCGACTTTATGTTGGAAAATTGTGAGAGGATGTGAATTGACTACGAGCCGGTGAGTAAAATGAGATTTCTCCCATTGGCTTCAGTTTTGTTTTAAGAGCCGAGTTCCTGCATGAGATGTGTTTAGTTTTCATTTGAACATTGTCATCTCCACTGACTACTTCATTTCCCGTATTTTCTGACGAATTTGTCTCAGCTGAAATGGTTTGTTCTCCTGTGGATATCTCGGCAGCCGTTGATCCAAGTTTTAATGCTGCTCCCGTTTTTAAGATTGTCAGTCTCCGACAAAAGTTTACTACAGTGTTGCGTGTAAAAGAAAGCGAAAATTGAAGATTTCGGTGTTTGTGTTTCGTTAAGTTATTCTAGAGCCGTTGCATACTAAACTCCGATACTGTCTGTTGAGTTGTTTTTTTTCTTTGGTGGTTTCGAAGGCTGTTTTTTTTCCCATTGTGTCAGTACGTCTGTGCCAGGTGGCCCAATGAGGGAAAACGCCTTCACAAATAAAGCCTCTCCTTCACCAACTTGCCTGGCCACGCCCTGTGCTAAAGGTGAGTCTATGTGTGTTAGCTACGACAGAGAAGAGAGAGAGAGAGGGGGGGGCGTCTGTTGGGGGAACTCCGAACCTCTTTCAAAGAATTCCTTCAGAGCTGCAGCTTTGAGGCTATCAGGATTACGTTACTTTCCCTTCATTAGAGAATAACACTCACTAGCTTTTTTTTTCACTCTCTTTCCTTAAAGTTGACTGTGATTTTTTTCATCATGATCATGTCATTCTGAATACTCTCTTCCTTTCTTTGTGTTAGCATCGCTTACCCTAAAAAATATCCAGTACTGCCTCCCTCTATTCATGTTAACATTACTACCACAACAGTAACACCCTCCTATACTTATACTCCATCTCTCTCTTCATGCTAGCATATCTACCCCAACAAATATACCTTTATTTTATAACCAGTATCATTCTTTCTGCATAACATTCCCTATTTCAAATCGTATCCTTAAGATGTGTTAAAGTTATATTTAAAAATATTTTCAACATGTTTTTTTTGTTTTGTTTTGTTTTTTTTAAATAATTATTATTGTTGTTTTGTTGTTTTTCTTTGTCCGTTTTTTCAAAGAAATAACCCATGCCTATTTTTTTTTAAAAAAAGGAATAAAAGCAAGAAGTTACAAACATGTTTATTTTAAGTTATAAATTATCTCTCACTACTGACGAACGTGTTTCAAATAAATAAATTCCTTCTGCCTGCCCATTACCCCCCCCCCCTATCCTTTCCCCACTTTTCTCTTGTTATGTTTGAAATGATCTTTCCCGCAGAAGCTAAACACTGCCGCCTGTTCCAGTTAGGTAGGCTGTAAAAGGGAGGGGGGGGTCGAAAATGGCTGTCTTCTGTTTCCTACGATGCCCTGTGATAGCGTTGGGGTGCGGGGGAGGCACTTCAAGGTTTTCCCTATTCATTTAGTGGCATGGTTTCAAAAGTTCAAAGTTCTGAAGAAAGCAAGGGTATATTTCGAGGCCTTAAGTGTTTTCATCATGTTTTAAAATGAAATAAACTATAACTATTGTTACTTTACCCATCTTATCCCGGGTCAACCTATCAACTATTGTTACTTTACCCATCTAAGCCCGGGTCAACCTTTCAACTATTGTTACTTTACCCATCTTATCCCGGGTCAACCTTTCAACTATTGTTACTTCACCCATCTAATCCCGGGTCAACCTATCAAATTGTTTTTAAAAAAATCATGACATTTCTGGAACACAGCTTTGCTTATTATAAATATGTTTTTATTTAAAAATAGTTTTCTTTCTGATTACGACATCACATCACTCTAAGGTAGCTGAACTGTGATATTCTGATTTTCAAGATGTAAGAAGCAGCAACAAAAAAATATGGTGCAAAGACAGTTTTAAAAATTTAAAGGGGAGAGGGGGGATAGCTGTTGTTGATTATTTTTGTAAGGCATCACCAGATGTATCGGGGAAAAACAAACAACACTTGTTTCAGAAAGACAATGATCAGCCTTTTATTTACCTGTACCTATTCCTGCTAACATGGTGTTGGGGGTGGAGGTGGGGGTGTGTAGGTTGATGATGTATTAGCTCCCATTATATGTTTAATGTTGAATGTGAACAATTTTAACATTCTGATTTAACACAAATTACAATTTTATGGATGCTTTCATGCAGCCTCTAAACTTTTTTATTTTGCTGTGTTTAAAATATGCTTCATTTGTGTTTAGATCTTTAGGTATTGGCCAAATGCCAGGGGATCGCAATCATTGCCAGCCTTTAGGAAAACTGGTGCAGTAAAGATGTAGAGTTGAACTCATAATGTGCATGTTTTGGCCTGATACAACTACAGGCGCTTGTGTGTGGGGGTGGTACGTGCGCATGTGTGTGTGTACGTGCGTGTGTGTCTGTTGGTACGTGCGTGTCTCTGTGAGTGTACTTGCGTGTGGATACGTGCGTGTGTGGGGGGTACGTTCGAGTGTGTGTGTCTTGGGGGGTACGTGCGTGTGTATGTGAGTGGTTACTTGCGTGTGTGTGGGTACCTGCGTGTGTTGATCGTTTGTTTTTAAGCGCATGTTTCTGTGTATGTGTATGCGTTAGTGTGCGTGCGTTAATGCATGTGTGTATGTTGGAGTTCGTCTTTGTGTGTGCTTGCACGTGTGTGTGAGGCTGTACATCTGTGTGAGAGTGAGTGAAAACATTGACGTTCATTTCAAAAGATATATTCTATTGAAAGTAATAACAACCACCGCCACTAAGAAAATAGAATTGAATGTAAACCATTACTCTGTCAAAATTAGTTCACATTACCGGTAATTTTTTGAAGCAATGAAATCTACGGGACTTTCCATCTGTTAATTTCTTGTTTTTGTTCTTTATATTGCCAACTATAAAGTTTTTCTCTATCATATTTTAATGTGTGTTGTATTAAACTGGTTAACGGTTTCCTATTGTTCAATCTATTTGAGAACGGTTTCCTATTATTCAATCTATTTGAGAACGCTTTCCTATTGTTCAATCTATTTGACAATGGTTTCCATTTGTTCAATCTCTTTGAGAACGCTTTCCTATTGTTCAATCTCTGTGAGAACGCTTTCCTAATGTTCAATCTATTTGAGAAAGGTTTCCTATTGTTCAATCTATTTCAGAACGGTTTCCTATTGTTCAATTTATTTGAGAATGGATTTTTACTGTTCAATCAAAATGAGCAAAAACACTTGAAAATAAACTAGAGCTGCGGAAATTAACGATTAATTTCTCGATTAATCGGTACAGATTTTATCGATTAAAATTATTTTAATCAATAAATAGCGATTAAAATTAAAGAAAATATTTTAAACAATATTTTCGATTTATCAATACAGATTTGATGATTAATAATTAATAATATATTTTTCTTTACGTACAAACTCCTCCATTATTAAAAAACGAATTTTAAAGTGTAAACTTTAAAATAGCAGTTTTTATAAGGGAAATGATATATAAAACACATTGTTTTTACTCAATTAAAAATAACAAAATTAAAATTCATTGAAAATAAATTGAACTACTTATAATTAAATATATCTCCTCAAAATGTTTTTATAATAAAATACTTAAGAAATGGGCATTTTATTAAATGTTCAATTAAATGACGTCATATATCTTATTTTCAGCTTTAGTTAAAATTATCGATTAATTATTCGGTAATCTGTTTTAAAGTTAACCATTAAATTTAAATTAATTGATAACAGCCCTAATAGATACCCATCGGAATGTCGGATAGATACCCATCGGAATGTGGGATAGATACCCATCGGAATGTGGGATAGATACCCATCGGAATGTGGGATAGATACCCATCGGAATGTGGGATAGATACCCATCGAAAAACCGGATTAACAAATTCAAATTTATCTCTTCTTTTCTTCTTACACAGTTGTAAAAAAATACATAACCTTAAAACGGGCGAATACGTAATCAAGATGTTCAACACCGAAAAAAGTACACTTTTGTATATCTTTTGCCAATTATACTATTGACAAACAATCCTCAAATGAACCGTAGGATATTACAATAATTCTAATTAACCAAGTATGGAAAAATCTCTACAAAAATTTAATTAACTCGATCAGGTGTGATTAGAATGCTATCCACGTTTTTTTCCATCATTAAAAACAATCACCCGGACAACTCATTAAATTGTTTACGACTCATAGCAGTATAAGCTTTAGAACTAATTATTAAAATCTTTTCTCACCACTAATGATACGTATAACTTTGAGTTTGCTTAACTGTAGGTCCTCTCATCAAAAAGACATTAGGCCTACGTCTTTTGTTTAATTCAAATTAACGCACAGATGCTACCCTGACTGCACCGATGCTTGTTTTAGTTTGAGGCACTGATCCCCGACTGAAAAAACCTACTCAAATGCATAATACGAAAAGTGCAGGTAAAAAGCAACATTTTGATGAAGATTATTATATTGAAATTATAACTATTGTTTAAACTAAAATTTTCAACAATGAACGACTTGAATGAACATGATGTGATTTTATGAGTGTATCTATGACCGGCTCAATGTTTGTGAGTATTAACCGCTAATCCCGACGAGCAATAGTTTTTAGTCAGTTTCTCTTTCTTTGTGATCCACATTGAGATTAACATGTCGTTTTCCCCCCCTTACATTAGCAATATCAATATTATTTTATTCATCAGATCGTTATAAAACTTATTAATTTATCGATTAATCGGTAAAGATTTTATCGATTAAAAACTATTGTAATCGATACAATAGCGTTTAACACTACAATTTATTATTTATACAATTTTTTCGATTTATTGAAAAATAATTAATTATTAATAATAGTTTTCTTTACGTTCCAACTTCTCCATTTAAAAAAAAAAAATTAATTTCTTAAGTATAAACTTTAAATAAGCAGTTTTTATAAGGAAAATGATATAAAAAAATAAACATTGTTTTTCCTAAAACAAAATTAACAATAATAAAATTTAAATTCATTGACAAAAATTGAGCTAGGCCTACTTATGTTTAAATATATCTCTTAAAAATACTATATTTTTTAAATTAAACATTTAAGTAATGGACATTTTATAAAATGTTCAGTATAATGACGTCATATATCTTATTTTCAGCTACAATCAAAATTATCGATTAATTATTCGGTAATTTTTCAAAAGTTAACGATTAAATTAAAATTAATCGATAACAGCACTAAAATAAACTTTTTTTGTATTTCTCTGGTCTACCAGAACTAAATTTTATAACGAACACTAAGACTTAAGAATACACAATAAATATGAATTCAAGAATACAGAATGTTAAAGAAGATGAAAGTAGTGGGAACTTGGTTATAAAATAGAGCATTCAATTAGAAATTTGTGGCAAGAACGTAATTTAAGAAACAAAGAAGAAAAACAAAAAAAAAAAGAGAAAAAATTAAAAAGGAAAGAAGAAAGAAAGAAAGGTAGTGTTTGCTGATAGAGTACGCAAAAATAGTATATATAGAAGTTCTGTATGATTTTTATGTACTTGGAGCACATATAGATAAATAATGATTTTGTGTATCGTATTAGAGTATTAACGCTTTGAACAGCAGAAGCCACGTCTCGTTCATTACGTAACCTGTAATTATGTTGCTGCTGTTGCCATAGTAACATGCACGCCACTAAAGAAGAAAGATGGCACTATACTTTACTTTGTTCTTGTTTTGAAGCGAGAAGACGCACGGAATGGGCTCACATCTGCGCTAGGATACTCACCTAATAATCTCTAACCAAGGCGGATAATGCGCTTTAGCGGTCGTCATGGCAACATGTTATCAGCGATTGTCTTGTCTTGCGGCTGTGAGCATTCCATTGTTGAAACTGCGGAGCTGTCTTGTAATGGCAGTCCGCCCAACGAACACTTTCTCATTTCAGTGCGTTCCTGTCATAGAAAGGAGTAGATGAACGACTCTACGCAACTGATGCCAGGTGAACAGTGGATCTTAAAATGTCCGTCCCTGATGAAGTATTTATTTTTAGGAAATATTGCTAATATAGGATTGAAAAACTTCATTCCGTTTTCTTGTCTTTCAAAAAAAAAAAAAGAACACTGACTTATGAAAAGAGATAGCGAAAAGAGAGTGAGGGGAGGAGAGAGAGAAAGAGAGACAAAGAGAGAGAGAGAGACAAAGAGAAAGAGAGAAAGAGACAGAGAGTGAGAGACAGAGAGAGAGAGAAAGAGAGACAAAGAGAAAGAGAGAAAGAGACAGAGAGTGAGAGACAGAGAGAGAGAGAGAGAGAAAGAGAGACAAAGAAAGAGAGAGAGAGAGAGAGAGAGAGAGAGAGAGAGAGAGAGAGAGAGAGAGAGAGAGAGAAGAAAATCGTCGTCAGAACATCTTTTCTTTTCACTGCCTCCAGGAAAAAATATTGACACAGACTAAGACCGCTAATTTATGAATAAGTTGACAATGAATACAAGAAGAGTGATTTTCATTATCACTTCACTCTCATAGTCTTATCTTATCTTAGATATACAGACGCTCCTTCTATGCAGAAGATAATTGCGTCCACAGACCATGAGAGATGATCTGTTGGCAAATAGTCTTACCCCTCGATAAAACTTTTTACCAAGTGTGATCTTTAGGAACAGTCTAATCTTTCATATAACACAGCTAACTGTCTTAAATGGACACATGGTTAAAATGATCAATGCCCCCCCCATCCACACTTTCCCATTGATTGATTTTCCTTAAGATTAAAATGATTTTTGTGTTTTCCAATTCTGCCAGTTTGTTGCAGCTGGATGAAGATCTTGTAATGTGTTAAGAAACAATAATTTTGATTTCTTTGATTTCTTCTTAATATCTATTTCGGACTCCTTGGCGTCCTATTACCTTATTATTGGTTGATATATGATGGTCTGTGGGGTAGTCATGAGTTGTCCATTTGATGGTCTGTGGGGTAGTCATGAGTTATTCATATGATGGTCTGTGGGGTCGTCATGAGTTATTCATATGATGGTCTGTGCGGTAGTCATGAGTTATTCATATGATGGTCTGTGGGGTAGTCATGAGTTATTCATATGATGGTCTGTGGGGTAGTCATGATTATTCATATGATGGTCTGTGGGGTAGTCATGAGTTATTCATATGATGGTCTGTGGGGTAGTCATGAGTTATTCATATGAATATGATTGTCTGTGGGGTAGTCATGAGTTATTCCTATGATGGTCTGTGGGGTAGTCATGAGTTATTCATATGATGGTCTGTGGGGTAGTCATGAGTTATTCATATGATGGTCTGTGGGGTAGTCATGACTTGTCCATATGATGGTCTGTGGGGTAGTCATGAGTTATTCATATGATGGTCTGTGGGAATAGTCATGACTTGTCCATATGATGGTCTGTGGGGTAATCATGAGTTATTCATATGATGGTCTGTGGGGTAGTCATGAGTTATTCATATGATGGTCTGTGGGAATAGTCATGAGTTATTCATATAATGGTCTGTGGGGTAGTCATGAGTTATTCATATGATGGTCTGTGAGGTAGTCATGAGTTATTCATATGATGGTCTGTGGGGTAGTCATGAGTTATTCATATGATGGTCTGTGGGGTAGTCTTGAGTTATTCATATGATGGTCTGTGGGGATAGTCATGAGTTATTCATATGATGGTCTGTGGGGTAGTCATGAGTTATTCATATGATGGTCTGTGGGGTAGTCATGAGTTATTCATATGATGGTCTGTTGGGTAGTCATGAGTTATTCATATGATGGTCTGTGGGGTCGTCATGAGTTATTCATATGATGGTCTGTGAGGTAGTCATGAGTTATTCATATGATGGTCCGTGGGGTCGTCATGAGTTATTCATATGAATATGATGGTCTGTGGGGTAGTCATGAGTTATTCATATGATGGTCTGTGGGGTAGTCATGAGTTATTCATATGATGGTCTGTGGGGTATAGTCATGAGTTATTCATATGATGGTCTGTGGGGTAGTCATGAGTTATTCATATGATGGTCTGTGGGGTAGTCATGAGTTATTCATATGATGGTCTGTGGGAATAGTCATGAGTTATTCATATGATGGTCTGTGGTGTAGTCATGACTTGTCCATATGATGGTCTGTGAGAATAGTCATGACTTGTCCATATGATGGTCTGTGGGAATAGTCATGACTTGTCCATATGATGGTCTGTGGGAATAGTCATGACTTGTCCATATGATGGTCTGTGGGAATAATCATGACTTGTCCATATGATGGTCTGTGGGAATAGTCATGACTTGTCCATATGATGGTCTGTGGGGTCGTCATGAGTTGTCCATGTGAGGGTCTGTGAGGGTAGTCATAACATGTCTTTGGGGGAATTCAAGAGCGTTCGTATGAGGGTCTGTGCGGGTAGTCATGAGTTGTTCGTATGAGTGTCTTAGCCTCGAGTTATCCATCTCTATGTAGCATGTTAAATTTTTAAAATATTCAGTGGCGTCGCTAGGGGGTGTGGTGGGGGCGGGCCGCCCCCGCTGACACCATCAGGGGGGTGACTCCAGTAAAATTCTATATATTCCCTTTATTTGGCACTGGAAAACTCGGAGGATTCCTTTGGGTTAAATCATGAGGGGGGGACGCCATGAGCTACCGCCCCGGGTGACACCATGAGCTACCGCCCCGGGAGACACCAACCCTAGTGACGCCTCTGAATATAATTCCCGAACTTTAAGTCTAAATGCTAGTAATTGCGAGTCTGTGTCGCAGTGCGCACTGTATTAAGCATGCTTTATAACCCTTATCCGTGATCAAAACGATCTGAAATTTAGCAGGCAGACTGTAGTATTTTTTTAAAATAAAAATTAATAAGTGTAAGGCAGCACTCTAATACCGTAACACGCGTGAAGCCCCACAAAATGTCTTTAAATAAATTATTTAATGTTGCGCATTTTGACGTGACGCCACAGCTCTTAAATACCTCAATCCCATCGTCACAAATATGTGACCTCCCCTCCTCTCATCCCGCCCCCTGCCACCGTAGTTGAGTGCCGTCTTATATGGATTACACGTAACTCTAAAACTGATAAATTTAGAAAAGACAACGAGGCACATTGAGAATACCCTCTGTTATATTTTTGAAGCGCACGCCTAACATTTTGAAATTAATCACTCACGTTGCTTTCCATGACACTATAGAAGTCTATCCCTTTTCTAAAACCTCAAGCTTTAAGCTTAACATCAGTGTGGCTTAGTCACCACTTTCGGTACTGTGACGTACACCCGGAAGTTTAAAACGAAAGGAAATGTACTCGTGATTTTAATTGTTCAGGGAAAAATCATTTTTAATTTCATTTATTCAGTATAGTATCATCAAAAGTCATTTATGAATTTTAAATGATTTTTATCAAAAATAAAGCTCAAGAGCCACTTATGTTTGTAAACCACGCTCTCTTACCTATTCACTGGCAAATGTTTTCACACGGGCTGGGATAACGTTAGTATGAATGTCAGCTTAACATCATTCTGGTATAAATAGTATTGTTAGCCCTGGTGCACGGTGGTCGAGTCGCAGCGCGCTCGACTGGCGTACCGATGGTCACAGGTTCGAAATCAAATGAAGCCAGAGATTTGTTCCCGGGGCCTAGGGCGTCCCTGAGTCACCAAGCTCCGAATGAGTACCTAACACAATATAGGCGGCTGGGTTATTTGTGGAACCGTCATAGCAGTGGCCTGTGAACGCTGCATCACTTGCCAACAGATCATCCGTCATGGTCTGTGGACGCATTTATCTTCTGCTAAAGAAAAGATTCCATGCATATATATTATTTCCTTTATATATGCACAAACACAAACCACCAGAGAAAGACGATGATCCGTGAAAGATGTTACGGTCATCAGCTTAGCTATTATAATTGCCAAAGAGTCTATCACATACAAGGTGTATGACCACCATGAAAGGTTTCTTCACAATGGACATAGGCGCAAGGACAAGAACAATGAATTCGATTTTTTTAAAAAGAAAGAATCTCATATTTTTTGTCAAGTTGACCCTGCTCGCACAGACAATAAACAAATTTCACCTTCCTTTCAAGTATCCACATGCGTTACTCTGATCGTTAAGGCGTCAGTAAAAAAAAGTTATTTTTATATGTCAGCCATGACGGTGTCTTGTAAGGCTTCTCATATGGGTGTATTAGAGGCTAAAGCAGGGGTCGTGAAACAATGGCTCGCGAGCCAGATTTGGCTCTATTGTTGGCTGCATGCGGTTTACAGACCTATTTGCTATTTTTGTTTTTAAAAAGCAAAACAAAACCGTTAACTCAGACTCTTTGATCTACATATTACTTGCTTATTTTAGAAAACGCATAAATATGTTATTAGAAGAATTCACATACATTCTGATTGTACTTCGTGTGGAAATTACACAAAATGAACACATTTACTTGAATTGTTTTTTTTAGTTTTAAACATAATGTAAGGTTCTCATAGAATTACTTTTTAAAATATGTGTCTCTCTCCGAAAAATGTCTCCCGACCCCTGGGCTAGAGGTTCTGGAAACAAAATGCAATAGACACAATAGAGTCAATATTTGTCTCCTCAACCTATTCTCTTGGAAGCTTGTTCCTGTCAAAGGTTTTCTGGGCTGAAACAAGCAGCTCTTGTATTGTGTTATTTTTATAAATCATTTATATTAACTCGTGGTGTCAGCTTGAGCGCTTGCCAAAAAAATTTGGATCGATTTTTAACCCACTTCCTCGTAAGCTAGTTAGCTGAAACTTTTCAGGCAGAATCGTGCCGATGATAAAAATAATGTATCAAAAATTGAATGCTCGATCGAATGTACTGTAATTAGATTATTGAATTTTTATATTATTTTATTCATCTCAATTTATCAAGTTTATTTTTGACAAAGAGTGTCTTGGTGCGTATTATATTGAACAACCTTATAGTTATGTCTCGTATATAAAAAGGATTTATAGTCAAACACTTATTATTAGCTTGCATTAGTTACCCATGCGTTTAATGTTGTGTTTTATTTTATCCCCTAAAAGTTTTAGCCAGTCAGAGCGGTATAAAAACCGCAGCATCAAATATTTACATCTGTTACTGACGCTCGTTCTATACAGAAGATAATTGCGTCCTACTCTTATCATCACTGTGCAATAGAAAAGTTAAAGCTCCCCAGAAACTGCTTCAAATATTTACTCGCTGCAGGTTATCAAGACCTGCCTGAACTCAGGATAGAAACATGCCGTGGGGAATAGCCATGTTGTTATTGTTACATTTAGCAAATATTCGTAAATCTGCAATTTAACCTTTCTCGTAATATCTTTTGTTAAAAACTAAATTATAATGTAAATTTCAAGATATACCCTATCAGAATTTTACCCCTGGTTAAAAACTGTGTCATCTGGTAACATATGACGAATATTGTTTCTGAAATATGGCGTGTTCTTCTTTTCAAACGATTTTGATGTTAGGTTAAAAATAGATTGTGTATATAGCCTAACTACGATGTATTCTGAACAGCTTCTGAGCTCTACTCAGATGTGCGTTCTTATACATATATATATGGGTCATCCATAAACTACGTCACGATATTTTGTTTTACCGTTATCAATCCCCGTCTTTTTATAATGAGGCAAGGAGGTTGTCCATTTATCTGTTACTGAAACATAAGTTGTGACTCCTACATTATAGACCATTTTGTTTTTTAATAATGCGTCCTGTGACCATTAATCAGAATGCCATGCTATGTATAATGGCAGGCGGTGTAGAATGACATGCGGAATAGATTGACAGGCAAAATGGAATAAGATGCTGTGTAGAAATGACATGAAGTGTAGAATTACTAGAATGAGAGGTTGTGTAGAAATGATATGCAGTGTAGAATGCCAGGTTGTGTATAAATGATATGCAGTGTAGAATGACAGGTTGTGTAGAAATGACAGGCAGTGTAGAATGACAGGTTGTGTAGAAATGACAGGCAGTGTAGAATGACAGGTTGTTTAGAAATGACAGGCAGTGTAGAATGACAGGTTGTGTAGAAATGACAGGCAGTGTAGAATGACAGGTTGTGTAGAAATGACAGGCAGTGTAGAATGACAGGTTGTGTAGAAATGACAGACAGTGTAGAATGACAGGTTGTGTAGAAATGACAGGCAGTGTAGAATGACAGGTTGTGTAGAAATGACATGCAGTGTAGAATGACAGGTTGTGTAGAAATGACAGGCAGTGTAGAATGACAGACAGTGTAGAATGACAGGCAGTGCAGAAATGATAGGCAGTGTAGAATGGCAGCCAGTGTAGAAATGACAGGCAGTGTAGAAATGACATGCAGTGTAGAATGAAAGGTTTTTTAGAAATGACAGGCAGTGTAGAATGACAGGTTGTGTAGAAATGACAGGCAGTGTAGAATGACAGGTTGTGTAGAAATGACATGCAGTGTAGAATGAAAGGTTGTTTAGAAATGACGGACAGTGTAGAATGACAGGTTGTGTAGAAATGACAGGCAGTGTAGAATGACAGGCAGTGTAGAATGACAGGCAGTGCAGAAATTATAGGCAGTGTAGAATGGCAGCCAGTGTAGAATGGCAGCCAGTGTAGAATGGCAGCCAGTGTAGAATGGCAGCCAGTGTAGAATGGCTTAGACCTGCATAGAAAACGTCGTGTATGAAAAGTACACGGGAATCAGTTAAACATCTGGGAGTTGTTGACAGCAGCTAAGAGGCCAAGAGTCAGTGGGGAACATTCTGCGGTACTAACATTTCTGTTTGTTTCATATAGACGCCAGGATCCAGTAGCTATGCATAAGGAAATGATTTAGAGAGAAACACTTGTTCCTTCGGGTTACCGACCTGTAATATATGCAGAGACTCGTGTAGCCTAAAGTGTGGGCTACTGATGACTAGGGATGTACCGGAATACCGTTCCGGCAATTTCAGAATCCGGTCATTTTTACAAATCCGTCTCTAACTTCGGCTCCGGCTGGATTTCACTTTATTCATCCGGCCGAATCCGGCTCGGGTCTAATTTCAAAAATTTGAATCCCGTACATCCCTACTGATGACATCCTAATCAAAAAGGATTGTATTGTCTTTTTTATCTTACATATTACAGACCTTCACTCTATGCAAAACATCATTGCGTTTAACGCATAACCATTACTTATGACTAGACTTTCATTTTCCTTTAGAGTTTTTGTCTGGGAACAGGGATTGGTTTATTTAGCACACGTTTAGCTGTTATAGGAAAGACTTGGAGCCGTTTGATAAATTGAAATGAACAGAGCTATATGACAACAAGAGTATAAAAATAAAAGCAGTGATAGTGATTCATAAATCAGAATCTGCGTGTGTATGTTATGTGAGTGTGGGTGGCAATTTAAAAAAAAATTGAGACAAAGACGAATTCTATTGAATTTATGGAATAATTAAAATGTGCCTTTCGTTTGATACCTGGGAAACCACCGTCCTTCACCTACCAACAGTAGTAAACGAATATTTATTTACATCCCACAATAATGCCGGCTGTGTCTGTCCAACTTGATTAGCAGAGAGACATCACGGAAGGGTTTTTTGCTTGGATCGATTTAATCCATACCGGGCAGCTAATGAATGATTTGTCCTTGACCCATATTTTAATAGTGGGTCTCCGTTGGGGTCGTCCATAAAGTACGTCGCGCTATTTTTGACCTTTTTAAACTCCCCCCTCCCCCTGTCACAAACTGTCCCACTTTCTTACACCCCATCCCCCCTTCTAGAGCATTACGTACTTTATAGACGGCCCCTTTACAATTTTATTCTTTATTATTATTATGATTATCCGTGTTCTCAGGGGCTAATTAATCAGAACATAAACATAACATGTACTTGAATAGGTTTGAAAAATAAAACTGTTGAAGGGTCATCATCATTTTCCTTCTGTGCTACATCCCTTTGTTTGGGCCCTGCCTCGTTCTGTCACTCTCCTCCACTACGACCTGTACGTGGCCTAGGGCCTTAAAAGCCCGTACCCGTATCAGCTGTATGTCATTCTCACGGCATTCATCATTCCTCTCATTTACGGGATGCCTGTTAGCTGCCTTTATTTCGATCTTTGCCCATGTCCTGAAATTTTGTTGTATTACATCCTTTCTAGATGCCTTGTCCACTATACTTTCACTTTTTAAAAAAAATTTATTGAAACTATCGATGGGTCTTCCAACGGTGTGCTGCAGGCATAAGACATCGACATGACAAGAGTTATTTATTTTGTGGAGTTATTAAGGCGGAAGCTGTTAATGTTTTTTTTTTCTTTTAAAAATTTCATACCGTCGTACAAAAAAAAAATGCATCTTTTTATTTCATTGAGTATTAAAAAATCAGAATGAAACGAGCATTTCAGTCTAGTATTGCTGCTAATGGCGCCACTAGTTGGTTTTCTCCGTTTATTTAAACCAGAAATACCCGGTAGCAATATCTTTGTTAAACTTATAAGCAAATCTAAAAACTCATATAACTATCAAATCCAGCCCAAAACCCGACCTGCCAATGATCCAGCTGGGAGAAATAAAACCTGGCTAAAAGGAACATTTCAATGAGCAATGTCTCCACAGCTGGGCGGGTTGAAGGCGGGAATATTAGAACTGTTTTTATCCTTTGCACGTCTGAACAGACAAAAAATGACGCCTATGGGTACTCCGACTTGTTGCATCACATTACACGGATGATACCTCACATTTGTCCCATAAGACGTTTTTTTTAAAACCCTCATTGACACAAAAGTGCCCGCCGTTGCACTGACGACTGTGTGATATGGATGTAACACGGTACAATTCCCGCGGGCAAGACTCCTGGCCAATTTCCCCTTTTTAAGTTGCGTGAGTGCGAATATATCTGATCGACGTCGCGCAGCAAATTTTGTAAAAATATATTGCAAAAAAATGGATGCTGTGCAACTTTGCACATGCGTTTTTTTTACTTTGCAAATGGGTGAAAGAACCTTAGAGGGAACTTTGGTGCTGATATTGTTATTTGAACGTGGTTTGCCTGTGATGTTTAAATTTCACAAATCCGAGCTGTCGAGTGTGGAGAAACTGCAGCCCGCGGGCAACATTCGGTCCGCTATGGAACTCTGTGCCACTCGCGAAAGCCTGCAGCCAATTCAAAAAAAGTAAATAAATAATCAAATTGTTGAAGTCGAAATGCTTATCCTTGAGCTCGGTTTGGTAAACTAATCGATGAAGAAGGAATCATATTTATCTTTAATGCTATCTTATCTTAGATATACAGACGCTCCTTCTATGCAGAAGATAATTGCGTCCACAGACCATGAGAGATGATCTGTTGGCAAGTGATGCAGCGGTCACAAGCCACGGCTATAGGGGTTCCACGCATTACCCCAGCCGCCTAACTATTGTCTAGTTAGGTACCTATTCGGAGCTGGGTGACTCGGGGACTCCTCAGGCCGCGAGAACAAATCCTCACCTTCGTGTGGATTCGAACCCGTGACCATCGGTATGACAGTCGAGAGCGCTACCTCCTGTGTAAAGCTGTGGATTTCTCAGTCGCTAGCAAAACAGGGCAGCGTCGTCTGTGCGTTAGAAACAGAAGTTAGAACGCAAGAATCTCCTGCTTAGACAAATCTTCTGTAGAGCTATAAAAAAAAATAAACTAGCTTAGTCTAACTTTTAAAGTAAGTTCCTTTTATTGAAGTTACATTTTTCTCGTCGTTTTTGGAATAGAGGATAAACATTTACTCACAATTATGCAGAATTCAAAACTGCTTCCGTTACAGAATCGAAATGTAAACTCCTCTGGGAAATAAGTATCAGATGAAGTTAGAGATAACCCCGAGGTGGTTTGTTGGTACCTGTTACACCAGAGTTCACGTGTCAATGGAGCATACCATTTTGTCAAAGTTTTGAAAACCGTTTCGGAGAGCTTCTGACAATGGTACATTAGCATGTTTATATATGTTTAAATAAATATATGGCTGTTTATTTTGAGTAAATGATGCTCATTCCTTTATTCTCCCTGTCTAAAGATTTTTATTCTTAGTATCCACCCTGTCTGAATGTTTTTACTCTTAGTATCCTCCCTGTCTAAAGATTTTTTACTCTTAGTATCCACCCTGTCTGAATGTTTTTACTCTTAGTATCCTCCCTGTCTAAAGATTTTTACTCTTAGTATCCAACCTGTCTGAATGTTTTTACTCTTAGTATCCTCCCTGTCTAAAGATTTTTACTCTTAGTATCCACCCTGTCTGAATGTTTTTACTCTTAGTATCCTCCCTGTCTAAAGATTTTTACTCTTAGTATCCACCCTGTCTGACTGTTTTTACTCTTAGTTTCCACCCTGTCTCAATGTTTTTACTCTTAGTATCCACCCTGTCTCAATGTTTTTACTCTTAGTATCCTCCCTGTCTAAAGATTTTTACTCTTAGTATCCACCCTGTCTCAATGTTTTTACTCTTAGTATCCTCCCTGTCTAAAGATTTTTACCTTTCGTATCCACCCTGTCTGAATGTTTTTACTCTGAGTATCCACCCTGTCTGAATGTTTTTACTCTTAGTATCCACCCTGTCTCAATGTTTTTACTCTTAGTATCCACCATGTCTCAATGTTTTTACTCTTAGCATCCACCCTGTCTGAATGTTTTTACTCTTAGTATCCTCCCTGTCTAAAGATTTTTACTCTTAGTATCCACCCTGTCTCAATGTTTTTACTCTTAGTATCCACCCTGTCTGAATGTTTTTACTCTTAGTATCCACCCTGTCTCAATGTTTTTACTCTTAGTATCCACCCTGTCTCAATGTTTTTACTCTTAGCATCCACCTTGTCTGAATGTTTTTACTCTTAGTATCCACCCTGTCTGAATGTTTTTACTCTTAGTATCCACCCTGTCAATGTTTTTACTCTTAGTATCCACCCTGACTTAGTATCCACCCTGTCAATGTTTTTACTCTTAGTATCCACCCTGTCAATGTTTTTACTCTTAGTATCCACCATGTCTGAATGTTTTTACTTTTAGTATCCATCCTGTCAATGTTTTTACTCTTAGTATCCACCCTGTCAATGTTTTTACTCTTAGTATCCACCCTGTCAATGTTTTTACTTTTAGTATCCACCATGTCTGAATGTTTTTACTTTTAGTATCCACCCTGTCAATGTTTTTACTCTTAGTATCCACACTGTCAATGTTTTTACTCTTAGTATCCACACTGTCAATGTTTTTACTCTTAGCGATAAAATGAAAACAAACCATTCATTATTTTTAAACCTTGAACATATTTTCTTATGACTTACCGTATTTAGTCGCATATAAGCCTACATCGCTAACTAGCCGACCCATTAAAACTGCTAAAAAATGTTTTTTTTTTTGTTTTTTTTTTTTTCAAAAACCCCCATATTACCTGAACATTCAGTTGTAATTTTTTGCTTCATATTTTTATTCATAAAAATGTGTTATTTTAAAGATGTAAAATGCTTACTTTTATGTTACATCCCAGTTTGTGAACCTCTTGGAATGACACAAAAATGTGTTTTGCTTTTTCCACATTATTTGCTTTAGTAATATCTGAACCCCCGCTCATAAGTTGTTCGCAACTGATGACTAACGAAGTAAATATTTAGAAAACAATTATACATTTTAGTGTCTGACCTTGTGTCCATTTTGTTTATGAGCAAATAATTAAAGCCAGCCCCGTGATTTTAGTATTGTATTTTATAGTTCTAAACAGAGGCGTCACTAGGGTTGGTGTCACCCGGGGCGGTAGGTCATGGTGTCACCCGGGGCGGTAGCTCCTGGTGTCACCCCGTCATGATTTAACCCATAGAACTCCTCCGAGTTTTCCAGTGCCAAATAACGGGAATATAAATAATTCTATTGTCTGGTGTCACCCCCCTGATGGTGTCACCCGGGGCGGCCCGCCCCCCCCACCTCACCCCCCTAGCGACGCCACTGGTTCTAAACCCGTCTTATGCGAGTAAATACGGTAATAGTAATGTTTGTGCGTGTAAGCAAAACTTTCGATACCTCGATACACATTTTTAATGTAAGCTATATTCACCCATTCCCACTAACCTGCTTGAAGGTGAAAACCATCCATACAATTACATAAATGTAGGCTATAGATTTAGGCTATTCTTACAACCCTAATTGTCTTCCGATTACATGCTCAGCTAACGAGCTGCTTGCCCACATAATTGAACTGGGCGGGTCATGCATCACAAGAGGGCATCGCCGGGGTGCGTCCCTAGATACGCGCTTTGCCATAATATCACATTAGTTCGAACAATGCATTGTTTTATAAGGTATAGGACTTACAAAGGCCTAAGTTTACTGTGTTAGGGTAGGGATAGCGCAGGAATTCCAGATAATTATGTTTACTGTGAGACGTTAGGAATAGCATATTCTAGGAATTCCAAATGATTTTTCAAAAAAATGTTTTTACAATTTTACTTTTTAGGATAGACTGCGATAGAGCTATTAAATAAAATACACAAACATATTGTGTGATGAACAAAATAAACTGAAGGATCATTGTTTAACTATTTTAACAGCGATGAAGACATTAGCCGACACGTATTATATGCTTACCTTGTAGGGTAGGTATAGCATAGGAATTTCAAATGATTATTTTACCGTATGAGGTAATAAGGGATATAATAGGATTTTTAAAGGATTAGGTTTACTGTGATTTCATAATGTTTTTTTAAAATTATTGACAATTTTGTTGTATTTCGTATTTATTTTTACCGTTTAATTAGGAAGGAGACTATGATACAGTGTGAGATATAAAATTAATTTTAGCAATCTTTGTATCTTATGAATTTTTTAACTTAAGTGGTGTAAGGTGTGATTAATTTTTTTTTACTCAATTAATTTTTTTTTAAAAATTATAAACACAACTAGATAATCATTCTGGAATAAAATGCAACAGTCGAAATGAATCCTTGTATTAGGGCTGTTATCTATTAATCTACATTTAATTGTTAACTTCAGAAATTACAGATTAATTAATCTATAACTTTTATGCCTGGTATTGTGGCATTTATAGCTTTGTTTTGGGTTGGTATAGCCTGATATTTTTAAAGTGAAACCTATTAGTGTGGCACTACAGTCGGGTATTGTTGCCTGTTTAAAAAATTGTATAGCGTGATATTTTGCAGCATCATTTATTGATATATGAGATATTTGTATTTTCTGCATTTTTCCTGGTTGTATTAACTCGCAGCAGGTGACATTCATAAACATTTTATTTATAGATATGTTTCTGTGTTGGCACTTAAATGTGAAGTAACCAATCACGTTCCACCCCGCTTGTACGCCGCCCTGTTGCTTTTATTGATTCACTTCCTTGTTTACCCAATTGCATTGAAATACAGACTCTAGTAAATTTTACAAAATAAAATGTTTATAACAATGGCTAAAACAAGTTAGTCGTAAAAAAACTGTTAGGGCCATGTGATACAAGCATCTTGACCAGGATTCAGTGACAGCCTATTATATATATATATATATATATACGAACATAATGAGGGGGGGTGAACTTCAATCAGGCTTATAAATTAGTAAATGGAAAACAGGTAAACGGGGGTATGAGTTAGCCTGAAAAGACTTAACGTTCGCTATTTTGTAAAGTCCTTTCAGAATACCCCATACCCTGTTTACCTGTTTTGCATTTACTAAT
>MUZC01004751.1:253732-268274 GCA_002072015.1 Radix auricularia | reverse complement strand
AAAAAAAAAAAAAAAAATTTTAATTTTAATTTTTAAATAAATTTTTTATTTTTTATATCCGTTTTATCTTTATGCTCACCAGTTGGTAGTAAATTAATAACACTTTAAAATTTCAGAAACATTCAGCAATTATTATTAAAGCAGAGACATTTCCAATGGTGTGATACTGGACCCTATTTTCAAGCATTTTTTTAACAAACCGCTAAGATTATGTTTGTGTGATTTGTACATCTTCTAAAAATCATAATGTAATTCTAGTCTATCCAATTTACCTGAGCTTTAGTGTTGTAGTGTTATAACTTTTGGATTACTGGTTTTCTGTATGTAATAACTAAGAAATGCAATAAAGTATTTTACACTTACATGTTATTAAAAGGTTAAATACTCATAATAAAATGTTTTATGTATTAAACTTTCTTCACAGTCTACTTATATATATTTAAAAAATGCCAAAAATCTAATGTATTTTTTGCAAAGATGAAAGCAAATTAGCCTCTATTGCTTAGCTCAAGCCACAGCATTTAATTCTAATATATTTTTCAGAATAGGCCTTAATAAAGATGTTGGGAGTCCAAAAAAAATGTCTCTTTGCATTTATCTCAATTTTACTATTAAAAACAATATCATTATAGAAACCTTTTGTCATTATCCAAAATAATTATGATTTTAAATATAGTTTATTAAAGAAATATTTTCAAAATTTTACAGTATTGGTGTTACTAAAGGGCAAGTAACAAAATTATTTTATTTATTTTTTCCTCACTGTAGAAATTTATGTCAAAGATAATTTAATACTTGACTTTTAATTTTTTCCCCTTTCATGTTAAGATTCTTTTGAAAATTTGGCTTTAGAATTTTAAAACATTAACATGATAACTTTTAAATTCTTGCATGTTAAAACTGAGACTGTTTTTTTGTAATATTTAGTATCAGTGTTAGATCTAACTTTTATTTAGTATCAGTGTCAATCTCAGATCTAACTTTTCTCTGAACAATGTATATAATACAGACCTATATAATAATTTTTTTTTCCGTGTATTATATTAAAAATTAATATTTAGAAAAAGCAACAAAAGAAACCTACCAAAAAAAAATTGAAATAAATGTGTGTGTGCTGAATGTGAATTTAAGGAGTTACTTGTCAAAGTTTACCCTTAGCTTTTGGTTATAGCTTTAATTTGGGATCTAGTTCCTTGCAAGTTCCCTACTGAGAGCTTTAATTTGAGATCTGGTTCCTTGCAAGTTCCCCACTGAGAGGGAATACATTTAGTCAGAAGAATAATACATATTAATAAAAAATAATAAAATTTACTTGAAAAAAAAACCGTGTGTATATTTTCTATAAATGCCAAATATTTTTATTACATGGATCATAAAGTATTTTTCTATAGTTAAAACAAGTATCTATCTTCAATACTAAAATACTTAGGTAAAAATAAGAAAAAAAACGTTTTGTGATGAATAATACTTTATAAGTCAGAGCTCTAGTTAGTTCTTATAATTTTTTTTAAAGTTATTAAAATTAGTTTAAGGATATACATTTTATGTACATGTCTTACAGTTTTTTAAATTATGGAATTAAGTAAGATTTTCTAACAAAACCATTTTGATTTTTTAAAAAAGCTTTTATCTTTTTGTTTGAGCCCTTAAAGCAGAATAGCTACTGCTGATAATTTGTTTGAAAGTAAATATATAGACTTGTGTAAATATTCTCTTCATTTCAATATTGTTTGTTTTTTTTAAAATATATTTGTGTTCATGTGTTGGAAATGTGTATAAAGAAAGGAAGCTAGAAGATAAATAAATATAAGGTTTTCACTCATGTAGAATATTAGGAGTATTTTCTTACCTCTCAACCACTCACAATGTCATCACATTGCTAATATTTCAAAAATAATAATTTTCAAACAACTTACTTTTGTCTGATATCTAT
Organism: Radix auricularia; assembly: GCA_002072015.1. NCBI lineage: Eukaryota > Metazoa > Mollusca > Gastropoda > Lymnaeidae > Radix > Radix auricularia. The sequence goes on along the minus strand of MUZC01004751.1, from coordinate 266,341 downwards.
GATATGACAGTTTGAAAGGTTAGGCAAGGCTTTCCATTAAGAGTAAATTAAACAATTTTGTTATGATGATAATTAATTATCTTCAAAATCCTGACTTGTAAAAAATTAATTACATATACAAAACCATTTATTTACGTAAGGATTTTTGTAGTAGGCGAACATTTTCTTTCTTTTCAAAACCATTTTATAAAATCTAACAAAAAAGTGTTCTTTCAAAGAATCTCTAAATATCCATCAGGAAAGAACAATGTAAAAACTTTTTTTAAAAATCTCTTTAATTGCAAAGCTTTACTTGAAACAAAAACTCGTAGCCAATTATGTAATGAATGAAATTTATTAGAGGATTGAAATATTCACATAGTAAAAAAAATACAAAAGTGGACGGCTAAAAATTTTAAAAAATGGAGTAAGGAAATAAATGACAATGATTGGGTGGGGATGGCAATGTAAAAGAGCCCACAGTAATAACTGTAATAAGGTGTCACCTAAATAAATATTTTGATACAATATGTTTTCATGTATCACAATATGCTCATAAAACTCAAACTCTTCCAGGCAAAAGCTACTTCAAAATTTCCCAAAAAATCTCAGGTGATTTCTCTTTAATAAGCGCATTTTAAGATTATTGACCTCTTTATAAATCATCTCATGTTGTCAATTTTCTGGGTGTTTGGTATTTTCTACATTAATTCTTACAGTCAACATCAAAACTTTATTTCAGTTATTGTCTCAAAATAGTCAAGAAAAGTCAAAAAGTTTTCTGTATGGCTTTTCACTTTCAAGAAAACACTGGAATTTATTCTCCCTCACTTCTATATTCTTTTACAAATCAATTTAAATATTGTTTTTTTTTTTTTTATAGTGATAGTAGTAGGTATGACAACTAAAATTGATATCAGTGAAAATAATTTTTTTTTAAAATCACTTAATAAATGCTCCAAATAATTGACATAAAAACAAAGTTATATCTATAAAAACTTTATGGTAAATACTTATTGTAACAGTTAACATTTCCCCAATGAAATTCCTTTTCTCATTCGTTACTTGTCTTGGACTTATAAAAGAAGTTTAGAAATGGTTTTACTTACTATTTATACATTTTTCTCTTTCTGTGTTTCACATAAAAACTTCATGAAAAGCTTATAGTGATAGTGTTTCAGATCATTAAAGAACTTACTAATTCTCATTTTTAAACTTAAGTAAACTGTAAATTGACATGGTCTTTTTGGTCTAGGCAATCATCATCTTACACACCCATTGTAGCTTTAGACATATACCCTAAGCCCAAAGGCCATGATAAATGATAAGTAGGTTTCATTCAAGATTAAACATATAAAATATTCGCATTTAAAAGAATTAAAATCTCAAAGTGTTCAGTCAAATTAAGAATTAAGTGTGCTAATTGATAACTGGTTCATGATCATTTAAAATATAAAATAAATGGTATATGATATTTAAGAATGCTGCTAAATGTCAGCAGAGAATGTTAAATTAGAACAGGAATTACCTGATAGATTCAAATATCACTAGGGAGAATGCACTGATGGAATAAACAGAGGGTTAGAGTTACAAAATGGGGTCTTGGTGTTTAATAAGGGGGTCTTGGTGTTTAATAAGTGGGTCGGGGTTGAACAAAAGTGTGTGGAATAAGGAGTCTTCAGTTATACAGGATATCAGGAGTTAAGAGAGGATCGTTGGGGCTACAACAAAGTCTCCCAGTCACAACGGGGGTCTTGGTCTTAAGACAGTGTCACGGTCAAAAAGAGAGGTCAGGGTTTTAAAAAAGATGTAGAAAAAAAGACTTAAATATTTTATTTTTTAAAAAAAAGTCAACTGGTCTGAACAAAATTGGAATTTCCAAGACAGTTGGAATATTTAAGGTCAGATTCCTGTGATCAGACAGTAAAAAGAAAAAGAGCCCAGCCGAGACACCAAGAATATGTAGACATAAAGAATGTACATTGTTAAGTTTTAAAAAAACAAACCATTTTGGTGTCAAAACAACTGTTTAATTTTTGACCTAAAGCACTTAATACTGCCCCTTGGCAATTCTTTAAAAGGTAATGCATTTCATGCTGTATTTTTTAAATAAAATATTTAAATCAATCTCATATACTACATTACACCATTAAATGGTAGAAAAGGGGACAGATGTAGACTATATACATGGGAATACAGAACTCATCAAATATGATTTATTTGCTCCAAGTCTAAAGGGACGGTGCTCAGAAAAATGGTGATAGTGAAATGGAGATTTAGCTTTCAACTGACCTGTAACAATAAATAGAGATCCCACGTTTTAACCCCTAAAAGTCTTCTCAAAATACTGTGGTCTTCTTACAACCCAAGTATCATCTTATTGTATTTGTACCTGTTCAAACAGTACAGCACCAGTACCGTAATACTATAGAGGAAACAAATGGGTAACAGTCAAGACCCAACCAGCAAGAAGAAAGAAATATGAAGCCGGTTTCAAACTTTCAACTGTGTTGGAAGAGGGGTGGTCTTATACAGCCGAAAATAGCTTAAAACCTATGTTTTAACGGGAAAAGAACGGGGGTCATTTTATATGCCTAGTTGTCTTATACGCAGGAATACATGGTAATCATCAAGTTTGTAAATGTCAACACATCTATTTGAAAATTGTTGAATATTTCAAAGTAGACTTAATACATACAACTATTATAAATGTAGACATGACACACATTTATGAAAAAAATAAATACAAGCTTGTTTTGAAATCGCACACAGTGAATAAATAACTAATCACTTAAACTTAAATTCACTTCATGCTTCGCAGATACCAATATTTGATCAAAGGGATGTGTCTAATTTAGAAGCTAGAACATTTAGTTTTTTTATATACATATTAAAAAAAATAGTATTTATAAAAAAAAGGACATGATCTGTCGCTCTACACAGAGGCCAGATGATTCACACATTTGTAACAAACTGATAAATTAACAATCATTCAATGCTCAAGCAAATTCAATTGGGTTGTCTAATGGTTTCAGTATCACAGCAAAGCTTATTTTACATTTACAAGAATTACATGAAAGTAAAAGGCTTTACAAAAAAATTTTCATCAATTTAAAAATGTTTAAAAATGTATCTTAAAAACTGAATTCAATATTTCAGGACAATTTTTATTTTCTTCCAAAAGGTATATTAATTTTTTTTAAATACTTTTAAAAACAGGAAAGGAGTGATTTTTAATTATTCAATTATTATTGATTTAGAAAAGAAATTTAATTTTTGTTTTAGAAAATATAAATTAGGTCCATGTTTATATCTAACTAACTGATGTTATTTACTCATCCAATGTAAATCATTAAAAATTTTTGCATTTAATAGTAAAAAAATAAGTGCTTAATTTTATTAGGGAGATAACGAGAAAAATTATATTAAATTTTTATATTTTTATTGTTACAATTTTCTATGCAAAAATAATATTGGTTTTTTCAGACAGGAATCAGACTAAACTTAAGATATATCCTAAATCATCAACATTCTTTGAAAAGGTTATCTAATTTCGGTTAAAAATGAAATAAGTATATGTGATTTTAAAAAAAATTAATAAAATTAAGTTAAGATTCAAACTATAAATATTTGAAACAAGGAAAACAATTTTATTTATTTTTCATTTGTTGAGAAATGAAAATAGCTCAAACAAATAAATTTTTAAACAAAAGTGCCACTCTTAGTCTTATCTTATCCGTACAGACGCTCCTTTATAACAGAAGATTATTGTGTCCTAAGTTAGTCAACAAAGTCTGTGATTTTATTCTTTGTCAGCAGTAACATTTTACTTTCAACTAGATATATAATTCTGATTGAAATTTAAATACAGATCATAGGGTACTACTATGTGTAATGTAAAATAATTTTTTAAAAATATAATTACAATTTTAATTTAGAGTAAATTAAATTATTTAGAAAAATCAAATGTTATACAGCCCTCAAAATTTAAAATAATTTTTAAATGATTGAACCTTGATTTTGATGCATATGTTGGCTCACTTTATTTACCTCAATGACTTACATAACACTCCATACATATCTTCTCACTTAACAATTAACTAAACTAAAATCATTTGCATTGAACCTGTATATTTGAATGAGAATTTCCCTTAACATAGCCAGTAATTAGTGGTAGCCAGCATAAATTTAGATATCTCTCTGTCAAATAAAATTATAAAAAGTAATACAAATTTTATCGGATAACTTTAAAGTTTTTTCCATTTTATCAAACAAGTGAAAAAGCATATACTTTATAATTTTGAATATTAAGATTAATACTTCATGGATTGAAAAAAGAAAATGACTCAGTGATCCCTTGTCAGCATCTTTTGAGTAATGCCGTTCTGGCCGAAACTAGAAGTTTAAATGCGTCTTCACTTCCTGGAGCAACGCTCTTGTCTGGATGGAGCAGGACTGCCAACTTTCTGTACGCTCTGTTCACATCGTCTCTGAAAATTCAAGTTGAAATAAAATATCTCTGTACAAACTTGTCAGTATTCTGTTGTTAGTTAGATACAAGACTTTTTTATATCTGTTTTCTTTCAAGACCCAGTATATCCAGGAAAATTCCTTGTCTCACTTTTCTAGGCAATTGGTTTAAATATATAAATAACATGTAATGTTCAAATATGTATTCTTTGTAATTACAATGATATTATTAATAAATGTAAAATACAAAAATTCAAAATATTTTTTAATTTAAAAAAATCAGGATAGTTAAGCCAAAGTGCCAGATCATGACCATAAGCATAACGTACAGATCAAAAACTGTATGTTTTCCTTTACTAGGATGCTGTGCTATGTCCCAAAGTCTCATCAAAAGTAAACAACTATAATCTGTAATTATCCCATCACACCATTATCAACTAGAAAAGGCAGTAAAAACTTACTTAGAGGCTCCAGGGGTAAGGCCAAGTTTATCATAATCACTCTTAGCATTCCTCAATCTCTGGATGGCTTCTATCTGCTCTTTGGTGTACCCTAGCTGTGTCCCTATTGGCTCCCTTCTGCCTCCGTTGTCACAGGTTCTCACCACTCCTTCAAAGAGCACCTAAAGGGTAAAAGATGTTCACCTTATTTATCAAAGTCTGATCATATATATATGAGGGCACGATGGCAAAGAGGTCTGCTTATTCTGCTGGTGTTTAGAGAGTCAGGGTTCGTGTATTTGTAAAGGAACGGAACTTGTTCCTGGGGGCTATGGGTGTCCTTGATTCTACCTAATTTTGGTTAACTGATGTTATTAGAGGAAAACTACTACTTCATTTACCCCAAAGGACAACCTGGTTGGTCTGTAAGGGGAACTTTACTTTACTTTGTGTCAAGGCTTTGAGACAGGACGTTTTCAAGAGCCCCACCTGAAACACCTCATTGACACCTTCTCCTGACATTGCTGATGTTTCAAAGAAATGGAAGCCATGAGAGTCTGCCCACAGCTGCCCTTCAGATTCATCAACTTGGCGTCTCAAGTCAGTCTGGAAAATTACAGAATTGTAGTAGTATGTATCTAAATCTCAATATTACTGAATATCATTGGAAAAACTAACAGGAGAGATAAGCAAGTACTTAAAAGGCAACTCTGATTTATAATAATAATAACATGATAACTGCAGACAATTATTAAATCTAGGTTATTTAACAGCAAATAAATGATTTTTTAAAAATATAATTAAAAATATTGAAAGAATAATTAAATTGATGCAATGATTATTAAAATTGATCTTAAAGAACTTAAAATATTTTATTTCATGTAAAATAAAATCTGGGACTTGCTAGACCAAATGTGAGCTCTTAACAACCAGATAATTTATAGTATTAAAAGTAAGGTTATTAATGGTTAACAAGTCCTCGAATCAGGACCGGTCCCATTTAATCAGGACTGGTTAACAGTAACTTCAAAGCTTATTACCCAGAGTTAATTTTTTGTAGTGGTATGGCAGTATACCAGAGCCAATACGCAAGTGACCATGACATCAAAGCGTTTTCTTAATATTCCAGTATATAAATAATATAAAAATACACATCATCACTCTTAGTGGAGTTCGGTTAGTGAACGATTTTTAGTTGATGAAGCATAGTACAAGCATCAACATTAACAAACAGCAGGGCTGTGATGTCAAAATGTAAACAACGGACAAGGCTGGGAGTGTTACTATTTATATTACAAGAGGAGAGATATGCCTAACAGTGCTACTAACAGAGTCATTACCGCTCCTTAAATTTGATTTCAGTCTTTTACTGACAGTTTTCAAAGGCATTTGACTTAAAATTACCACATCGATGTAAAATTTGATATTCTCTAAAAATTTATTTCATGCGCTTAAAAAAGAAGCACAGCGCATCAGAGCTGAACACAAGAGGGTGGTGGTTGTCACGTGTTCTTTGAATTCACCATCAGACGGTGCGAGGAAAAAAATTGATACACACTCTCTTTGTTGGTTCTAAAAAATTTAAGGAATAATATACTTCAAAAAAATCTTTTTTAAAAGAATACGCTTTTATTTACATAAAGAAAGTGCACTACAAAGTAGAAAATAAAAATGTTCTATAATTACAGGTGAAATCCGTGAACCTATCCACTGCACATAAAATCGTGGGGCGCCTATCACAACTCATTTCTCTTTGCAACTATTCTTTACCATATAGATAAATATTTCTAATTAATATGATAGTACCATGTATATGATCAAAGTTGTGAAAATTTCAATGTTTATTAATATTCATACAAATTAGTATTTATGCTTCGCAGTCTTATACATGATAGAGAGTTGTCATGAGCGCCCCACGCTTTTATGTGCAGTGGGTAGGTTCACGGATTTCACCTGTAATTTTAGAAAATGATTATTTTCTTCTGATTAGTGCACTTTATGTATGTAAATAAAAGCGTATTTTATTAAAATAGATTTTTTTAAAGTATTTTATTTCTACATTTTAGTCTCAAATATTTTTTTTTAAATGTGGGTGTGAAAAGGGGCATAATTGATAAAAAAGTAATGTTTGAATAATGAGATCTCTTGTTGCTCCTCTTGTATTATCATGTCAATTTACATTTAGCTTCGTATTACTGAGCTGTTAAACACGGGGAATGTGGTCATCGATGGCTGGAGTGAACTCCAATGGCACGAAAATGGAAGTAAACAATAGCAGACGTGGATACAGATGCTATATAGAGATAACTAAAAATGCATTAAATTAATTATGGTACTTCGGATTAATCTGAAACTTTGATACGATGCATTGTCACCCAAGATCTATCTGTGGTAAAATTTTGAGATCTCTAGGACCATCTGCAGTGGTTTAATTTTACGTTACAAGATTTGAGGGATACAACACATTAACAGTGTGACTTAAATAAATAAAAGCGTGTAAAATTACAGACCAGACAGTCAAACTGTCTTTTTTAAATGGTTGGTCCTCACAAACTAACTGACTTGACAACATTTGATAACATGCCATTTTAATACTTTTAATACATAAAATTAAATATTAATCCTTACAGTTTACTTATTAGTTGGAACGATTTAAACAAAGGAAATTTAATTAATTATTATTTGCTTTAATTCGCTGTTTTGACAGTAGCGCAGCAGAAGTGAACACTAGCGCCAAATCAGACAATACGGGGTGAAAATTTGACGCTTTTTCTTGTTGGTTCACAAAACATAGTAAAAATTGGGACTGAGGATTAACAAGTCCTTAAAAATATTTCAAAAAATCATAATTATAAATTAATTGACATCATGAAGTTAAAAAGATGTCTTTATTTGACAGTAACTTACTTTGTTCCCACATACACAAACCACAATGCTGTCAATCTCTGCTTTATTGCCTATTTCATTAGAGAGTTCCTCCATCCAAAAGTCTAGAGCAGCAAAACTTGCCCTGTCACTTACATCATATACTAGTATTGCCCCTTGTGTGTCCTTATAAAACTCATTGCGTACCTGTAAAATATAAGGGCTTAAGCATTTCAAACTTTATTCAATCTTTATTTATTTAATAATTTCTTTAGTATACTCTCACTCTCTGATTTGAAATAACAAGATTTTTTTTAAGAGAAAAATTATTTTTATAAGATTGATATGGCAATGATGATATAGCAAAAAGACATATGTTTATTAAAAAGCTACAATATTAAATTATTAGCCCAATAATATACAAATATGGTGAACTTATAAAGACCTTCTTTAATCATGTAAGATGTCACTTTATTTACAGTCTAGTGATCACAGAATGATTTTAGTGTTTTGTAATGTGGACTGATATTATAAGTTTTATTTTTTTAAATGATGCTGACCTTGGTATGTTTTATGTGTATACAATTAATAAAAGTGATAGTTATTGAAATTGAAAGAAAAATTTGTTACCATGTACATAATAAAATGGTGTTCAAGCACTTACTAAAATTTTTAGGTGTTTTGAACTTTTGTTACTTATTAATCAGACATCTTGTAGTCTTGAAAAAACAACTGTATAATAAACAGGATAAGTTTCACTTACTTCATAAAATAGATGATGACCAGCCATGTCAAATATATTAACTTTGATGTCTCTATCTTTCAATGTTACCCTTATAGGTGTATATTTTTTTTTACACAGAAGAGAAGAGAATAATTAAACAATAATTTATTACTTTCACCGCTACAGATTTCTTAGAGACTACATAACACAATTTTAGGCATAGCAATTTTGAAAAGATTAAAAAAATTAAAATAGCTAACTTTAGATGTTGTCTTGAAAGACTACAAACAGCTAATTTACATCTTATTAAATTTTTTACAGGGTTTCTAGGATTTTATTTCTCAATAAGAGTGCTTAAAGATAACAAAAGAAAGAATCAAAGAATTACTTTGTCACCCCATAGTCAATACCAATAGTTGCAAGGTATTTATTTACAAATCTTTTTTCACAATATCGCTTGATAATGCAGCTCTGAAAGAAATTAAATGGTGACTCATTTTAAAAACATAATTTATTGCAAGGAAATACAAATATAACAATACTAAAATCATTGTGTAATTGAGCTAAAATACACAACATCTTCAGGTGTGAATAATTTAAATCTTTATCATGTACTGTAAAATTTTAAAAAATTTGTAATGAGTGCTGAAACTCATAATAAGTTATCTTGTAAACAAACATGCCACCTAATTTTCTTTTCCCATAATTTTTAGGGTTTATAAAACATTTATATATTAGCACAGCCATAAATGATATTAAATATTATTTAAAAGATTTAGGAGAAAGAATTGAATATCCATGAGACAATAAGCTCTTCGTAGGTCAAAAGGAAGTTTAATCCTCATGAAGTCCATTCAAATGAATTTCATTCCCTTGAACATAAATTTTAGATTTTAATGCAAGAGACATCACTATTACTATTAGGGATGTGACGGAGCTGATGAAAATCCACCTCCGTCGGATTCGGCAAATATAAATCCATCTGATTTGAATGCGGATTTGGTCAACACTTGGCTTTAAAAAGGGAGTATACCAAGGTGTCAGTCCTGTACCCCTCCCCATAACAAGAAGGATTTTTAATCACAAAAATAAGTAATTCAAAAACAATGCATACTGCATTTTTAAAAGATAAACAAAATGAATGAATTTTATTCCACCAAAGTACTTTTAATTCACAGAAATCCCAAACGATACTCGATTTCTTAATTTCAACCGCCATTTTTACTCGTTTACAGCAGATTACAGGATGAAAACGAGACACCCTAAACCTCGGAATGAGGATGGGGATTGGAATTTTTAATGTAAGAATAAGTTGTACTGGTGTATGTCTGTACTGTACATGTTATTAGCCATTACTATATAAAATATTTTCATGTAAACACAAACTAAAACGCTATTATACATCTATTTATATCTATTCCGAGGTTTAGAAAACTCGGATGAAAACAATTTCGTGAGAGGGGTGTATCTAAAATACGTTCATGATTAAACACAACGTCTAATCTATGGACAGCTGAGTAAGGGTCTAGGAGTTTAGATTTATCTGTTTTCTTTAATTCGGGTTTTCAAAAGTCTCTAGGTTTTTTAATTTTAGTTACGATTTCTACGGCCATGTTTCATCTGAAAACAGTAATTTTTCAAATTCAAATCCGATGGATTTTTATAAAAAATCTGTCGGATTTGAATTTGCTAAAAAACATCGTAGTTTGAATGTCGTTGGATTCGAATTCGAAGTTTGTCACATCCCTAATCACTATAAGAGAATTTTTTAAATTTTGGGACGCTTTTAAGATAGTAAAATATTTTTTAGCAGGCAAAAAAAAAATAATAGCTAAAATATTGTTCATTATTGAGCTAGGGTCCTCCAGACTTTCCAGTATTAATTATTTTTTTTTATAACTTCATGTGCACAACTGTCTAAAATTAAATTTAAACAGCCTTGCAAAAGTAAATAAAGTGATCTATGGAGCACAAGCTGTGTCATTGAAATCAAGTTGATCATAACAACAACAAAAAGAAAAATTGTTTCAATACATGACTCTAAAAGGGGCATTTAAAAGAAATATACCTGACGTAAATTTTGTATAGTCTACTTAAAAAGCTATACATTTCTGCCCTCTTCCCTCTTTTACAATCTACTTAAATATAACCTTGTTTGATGAACCCGTTATTTGTGGCACCTCATTAATTCACACTTGGAAAAAACTATTGATTTATAAATGGATGGAGAAGAGATGTAACAAAGAAGTTCTGAAAGTGGTAGGCCAGAAAAGAAAAATTATATCTAACTTTAGAAAGAGACAATCTAAAATTTTGGATGCATGAGGCGAGGCAAACTAAAACACACAGTAACAACAGGAAAGATAGAGGGCAAAAGGAATCAAGGCAGACAGAGATAAAAGATGCTAGACTGGCTGAAAAGATGGCATGGGGCACAATCTAGCTGATGGGGAGTACCAAAGACAGACAGCTGTGGATAAGCATTACCACCTACGCCCATAGGCATAGGCATGGCCCCTGATGGATGGATTTTGATTTTTCAGTAAAGAAAAACATGCTATTGCACAATTATTTATTTTACATTTTAGCTGAAATGAAAGTGTTAATTAATAAAAATAAAATGGTTTTAAAAAATTGTGTACTCAATTCAAATTCATGGCAGAAATTATATAAAATATAAGACTAATAAAAGCATCTATTGAGATTAAATGGAATATTATAAATGCAAATGTTTACTTCAAATGTTTTAAGATGTAGCCACAGGTTTTATATTAATAATTTATATAATATACAAGTAGTATGAGTATGAAAATAAATGTTTAAACTTAAATGTCAAATGTAAATCACTTACTTTTCCTACTTCTGCATTCCCCATACTGATAATCTTTATTCTGAGGGGCAGTTTACCTTTCACTTTAGAAGAATGTGAATATGACATGTTTATTAGAAAAAAAAATCTTCTATGTGTTGATGTTTTGGGCTTGTTGAATATATCATAAGATGTAGGAACACCAATTTATATTCAATACAACATGAATACTACTGAATATTATTAGTCCTAGTTGTCAAATACGTTGAAAGACGCCATTATATGGTTGAGAATAGTGCAATTATGCTTCGTAGTCCTTTGAATAATCATTGCTTATTATTTTTATTTCAAACTACTAAAATTTTATTGTAAACAAACATATTTTTCTTTCGGGCTAATGATGTAGGTGTTTGTGTAAGTTATCAAGCAAAAAATTTGTGAACGCCATTTATAAACATAACAGGACCGCAAAAATTGAAACGAATAAAGCTATTGGTTCATAAATTAGATTTTTGGTAAACCGGAAGTAAAGTAGAATAAGTGGGGAATCATTCCGAAATCGTCAACTTGTAAAAAGGTCCAAAAATAATTATTGTCCTAAACCATCGCTTTATACATAGCCAATTGAAACGATAGCACATGCAAAGCGTGAACTTCCCATTTATTGAAATTACCAAACAAAACATGGCTTCAAGAAATGACAATTGCTGTATAACTTTATAATAAACATTAGCACTAAAAATTTCAATTAATACTACCTAACAAGGCCACATCCACTCGTCCACCCGAATATAAATTTATTATAAAACAACGCAAAATTATTATTTAAACGCTTTGATTCAGAGGCGTCACTAGGGTTGGTGTCACCCGGGGCGGTAGCTCATGGTGTCACCCCCTCACGATTTAACCCATAGAACTCCTCCGAGTTTTCCAGTGCCAAATAACGGGAATATATAGAATAATACAGTCTGGTGTCACCCCTTTGATGGTGTCACCAAGGGCGTCCCGCCCTCACCTCAACCCCCTAGCGACGCCACTGCTTTGATTTCAATAAAAATGTTCATGTTGCATTACCATTTCCAATAAATTAAGTGTTTAAATCCTTGACATTGAATTTTAAGCAATCAATTGTACATTTATTTTAGATAGACACAGAAAAAAGTATTCCCTCCTGAGGTCTGAGGTTTTCTTTAAAATTCCATCAAAAGTTAAATGTAAAGATTTGATATTTTCTTATTTATATTGATGTATTTAAAGTATGTCACTTTATTTTTGAGCAGTTTGACACCCCCCTCCCCTATAAAAATATCTCAGGAACACCC
>MUZC01004751.1:221807-238311 GCA_002072015.1 Radix auricularia | reverse complement strand
ATATATATATATATATATATATATATATATATATATATATATATATATACACACACACATACATATATATATCTGAGAATATTGCAGATACACAGACAAGGTACATTAATTCCATATAGACAGAACGAAATTCAGAAATTCAATGTAGAGTATCTTTTTCCAGTCTCGTTTTTTTAATAGCATAATTTACTTACACTTCCCGTGCACTTTTTGTGCTGTAGGAAGATGTGTCCTTTATCCTATCATTTTTTCTTTCTTTCATTACAAGGTATACAATTCGGAATATGCGTAATATTCAGCTAAGGTAACTTTATTTAAGCTCTAACAAATTTTTATTTAGTTGACACGAATAAATGTTAACGTTTTAGTTTATTTTGTTCCAAATTAAATTCGATTTTTAAAATTGGTTCTACAGACACAACATATTTTTGGTCTCTTTTAACTTTCAATCTATTTAATATTGATGTTAGTGTTAGTCTGTTGATGTCAGTTTCATGGAATTTCTTGACTCATTCCGTGTTCACTCGGAAGCTACAGGTCAGACAAGGAGGGTAACTATCTCGACGGAGTAGTTTACGTTGGTCAAATGTCCCCGCTACTGTTAGAAAAGGTCCAATTTATCGTGATCATTATCACGATTTTGCTGGTGCCTAAGCGGCTCTTAAAAATCAGTTTTTAGCATGTCATATTCTATTCTTTAGCGTTAGGTTTTACTTGTCACACTTAACGTTTCCTGTTATTTATTTGTTCATTTGAGTAGCTCTCATGAAACATCAATTGAATGTTCTTATATTGTAGAAAGATGTTCACACGTCAGAAGTTATTGGCCTTCGGGTTTGTTTGTACCATCATGATTCTGTCCTCTTTGATTTCACAGCGGTTCGTACATAAGCTGGTAACACATTTTAGCACACATCAGTTATTTTGCGAACTGTAAAGATTATTAATTTTAAATAATGTTCTTAATTTTATAAGATGAACTGTCAAAATCTAATAATAAAGGAGTGCTGCGACAAAAATCCTTTGAGACAGAAATAATCAAATTTAACACGAAACGTGTAAGTCTGAAATAAATAGAACACACACAAATTTATACATTTCTTTTTGTGGTTCTATTGTTCGCTGAAGAAGTTCTTGCCGAAACGTTGTATTTCGGTTGTCTTTGTTTTTCTAGTCTCAATCATAATTGTTTTCTATTTCATTTCTAAGCTAACATCTATCATATCACAAAAATATTTTTGCAAAATCACATTTATTTCTCTTATATACATATGACGTATGTCAACTTTATTTTTTTTCTAACCACCGATTAAAGTTATGTGCAGTGGTTATATTCACGTGAATCACGATGCTTCTCCATTGGTCAACTACTTTACCAACATCACCAGGACAGTCTGACGTCAGCGACTTGCATTTTATCCACGCTACTAAAGCATCGTTCTGGGACAAGGCTCCTCTAAATATTTACGACGCTTTTGTACAGCACAAGATAAGAACTATCGAATCCTGCAACAATACATGCCCTGACTCAATTCAGGTTTGTAGGTTCACAACCTATAGGGAGTGGAACAACTATGTTTCAAAGGGGCTTTTACCTTACCGACAGTACGTCTTCGAATGGGAGAAACATTTGTTGAGTTATCCCCCATTGAAGGATTTGAAAACAATGACATGTTTCACGCTGTCGAAGGGTATGCGTTGGCAACAAGACGCAAGGAGAGGTACGGTGTAACATTTACGATATTGTCTACAGTGGATGAATACGGCAGGCTGAGAACCACTGGGGACGACGAAGAAACCAGGAAAGTCAACACTTTATCAACTTTTAAAACTGTAATCAGAATGCAGGACTAAGTAAAGATTATAGATAAGCGTAGGACGCAATAATCTTCTTCACAGAAGTAGTGTCTGTAACAGGTAACATTGCAGCTACTTCCGATAACCGGAAGTTTTACTTTACCTCTTTTCATGTTTCCCTCTAACTCTTAGAATTTGAAAAGTTTTTGTCATATTCTCAAAAAGCAGAACACTTTCAGAACTTTTCTCCTTTCTGAGTTTTTTAAAGAAAAAAAAAGGATTTGTAGGAAACATCGTCAAAGCGTACATATTAGGGAATATATTGTCATATACATACCCTTTCCTTGCATCCATTCCAGTGAAAGTTCCATCCAAACCATTGCAGTTGTCACGAACATACCAAAATGTTTTACGGAGTCCTACCCCACATTTTCATGTGAAAAGTTTCCCATCGAAGCATTATTCAGCCACAAGTAGTTCTAACCATGGTATATACAATGTTCCGCAGATAAAGGTCGCGGTGACATATCCACGTGAATTCTTGAGGGTTTTCAACCACCAAATCCATATCGGCGTCACACGATACATCAGCATGGAGTTTAAGAGAGGTAACATCACTAAGGTGATCCTACAAGGGTAACATCACTGAGGTAATCCTACAAGGTTAACATCACTGAGGTAATCCAACAAGGGTAACATCACTGAGGTAATCCTACAAGGGTAACATCATTGAGGTAATCCTACAAGGTTAACATCACTGAGGTGATCATACAAGGGTAATATCACTGAGGTAATCCTACAAGGGTAACATCACTGAGGTGATCCTACAAGGTTAACATCACTGAGGTAATCCTACAAGGGTAACATCACTGAGGTCATCCTACAAGGGTAATATCACTGAGGTAATCCTACAAGGGTAACATCACTGAGGTAATCATATAAGGGTAACATCACTGAGGTCATCATACAAGGGTAACATCACTGAGGTCATCCTACAAGGTTAACATCACTGAGGTAATCCTACAAGGGTAACATCACTGAGGTCATCCTACAAGGGTAACATCACTGAGGTAATCCTACAAGGTTAACATCACTGAGGTAATCCTATAAGGGTAACATCACTGAGGTAATCATACAAGGTTAACATCACTGAGGTAATCCTACAAGGGTAACATCACTGAGGTAATCCTACAAGGTTAACATCACTGAGGTAACCCTATAAGGGTAACATCACTGAGGTAATCCTACAAGGTTAACATCACTGAGGTAATCCTACAAGGGTAACATCACTGAGGTAATCCTACAAGGTTAACATCACTGAGGTGATCCTACAAGGTTAACATCACGGAGGTGATCATACAAGGGTAACATCACTGAGGTAATCCTACAAGGTTAACATCACTGAGGTGATCATACAAGGGTAATATCACTGAGGTAATCCTACAAGGTTAACATCACTGAGGTAATCCTACAAGGTTAACATCACTGAGGTAATCCTGCAAGGGTAACATAATTGAGGTATTCCTACAAGGTTAACATCACTGAGGTGTTCCTACAAGGTTAACATCACTGAGGTGATCATACAAGGGTAATATCACTGAGGTGATCCTACAAGGTTAACATCACTGAGATGATCGTACAAGGGTAATATCACTGAGGTAATCCTACAAGGTTAACATCACTGAGGTGATCATACAAGGGTAATAAAAAGGGATACTTGCAAAAATTCTCGGTAGTGCTGAAGGGTAAAAATGTCTAAGACATAGTGTGGTTATATTACAAAACACTGATTTGTGTTAGAACACTCAATTATTATTATTATTATTATTATTATTATTATTTTATTTTATTGTTTTTATTTATTTTTTTTATTTTTTTTGTTTTTGTAAATTAAAAAAAGGCAACACCAATATATTCATAATCCTTTCGTAGCTTTGATCCAAAATGTTTCGCTTTTAAGTCAAAATACCTCTTTAATGATTTCAAAATAATTCCTCCATCTAATAATCTTCACTATTTCTTTTTATTTCTACTAAGCTAAATCAAAATATTATTCATACAAAGAAATTCTCCCATATAGACTGCGAGCTGGTAACAAAAAAAAAAATTGATATTGATAAGGGTTATTTTGGATGCTGTAAATACTGTAATGTCATGCATAGAAGGTGAATCTCTAACATATAAGATAATATATTTAACACTATAATCTCCTGTATAGAAAGAGCGTTTTTTTCGAATTGATTACGATTCCTGTAAAGCAATAATGTATATTACGTCGTATAAACCGAGTAGGCTTAGAGCTCAGTAAGATTTTAAAAAAACGAGCAAAAAACCTCTAACACCAAATCACTAGGATATAAAATAAAGCAGTTAAACCTTCCTTAAGCCCATCAACTTTATTTGGTATTGAAATAAAAATTTCCGCTCGTTTGACAACCCACAGCACACGCTATGCTGGGGAACACCCAATGTACCGGGACGGTCATGTCTTTGTAACATCACAGACAACCATCACGAGACTTTCTACTGTGGGCGGCCAAAAGATGTACGGTAGGTAAGTTGACTGTCACATTGCGTGAGAATCTTTCTTACCCGCGGAATCCATCTAATCTAGGAGATGAACGCGTTCAATAGACTCGATGTAGAAATGGAGATTGTCTTTTCGATTACTAGGTGTTAAGGATTCTGTGTGAGCAGAAAGCAAGAGTTGTTGTTTTGGAGTATTCCACTGTGATACTGCTGTCAACAACAGCAAAGTTTCGAAGTGAATCTGAGCGTTAAAAATCGTTGATGTACTCAACTCTTTATTTAACAACGCCAGGGATTCTCATGCTTTAATCACCTAATAAATATAATGTAATATATTAGGTGGACATCACATGTACGATTTGAAGGTAAAAGTTACAATGTGTGTGTAGAAGTATACATATGTGAATATATTTTAGGATTCCAAGTGTTAAAAGACAATTTATTTATACTTATTTATAAGACTATATTAGTTTTCATTATTATCATCGCCTGTTGTCCAATCTGGGGCATAGGCAACGAACAAAGGCTCTCCCGGCATCCCGGTCCTGTGCCAATCTCTCTAAATGTCCCCAGCTGTGGCCATTCTCTTTGGAGTCTGTCGCCAGTTCCCTTTTCCAGGACATTTTGGGTCGACCTCATTTCCTCTGCCCCGTGGGTTCAAAGTGAGGGCTTGTCTCACAGTGCTGGATGTAGGCTTTCTAAAGGTATGGCCTATTCATCTCCATCTGCGCTGGCGTATTAGCTCTTTATACAGACTGGGACTAAATAAAGCCTTTAAAAAATTATTGTATTTTATCGTATTAGTATTAGCTCTTCCGACGGCTCTATATTACTTTTAGATGGGTTAAATGCCAAATCGTATGTATTTCCTTATATTATGATTACGTTTTGTCATTTTTTGGGCATTAAAAAATAATCATAATAATTAGGTTTGCGGAAATGAAAGATTAATGTTTCGATTAATCGGTATTTTTATCGATTAAAATTATTTTAATCCATAAGATAATTATTAAAATTAAAGGATATGTTTTCAAATTTCAAAAAAAATTAATTCATTGATATAATATTGAACTATTTATATTTAAAAATATCTCCAAACAGTATTATATTTTTTTCTAATTAAATACTTAAATTGTGGGAATTTTTTTTAAAATGCCCTAAAATGTGAAAATGTGAAGGAAAACAACATAGTGAAAAAAGTGATTTTGAGGTCTTAGAAAAAATTTGTAACCTTTGAATCACTTGGATAAAAAAGATTATCTTTATGTTTTTGTTAATCATCAAACAAGCTGTATTACTTTTTCATTTTTTACATTGTGCCTAAACTTAAATGTGTTATTTCCTGGACGCCTGGGACATTTTCATCGGTTCTGAGAATCCTAAATTTCCTCCATCGTTACAATTTTCTAGGGACTTAATGAAGACACTTTCATCATTTGCTTGCAAGTAGCCGGGGTGGAATGTTTTTAATTTTCTTACAGGAAGAAACTTTTCTCCAACGCCTAATGGGATGATGTCTACTTTGGTTGTTGGAGTTGTGAGAAAAGTATTGTAATTAATCGAAAACAGCTGACCCTATTTTGTTGATTAGTACGTAAGCAGGGCTCTGCACAGAGTATGTAAAGACAATTGAGCTTGTTTTTTTTCCCACTTAGTTAGGTGTTATGTTATACCTAAGGCTTTTTTATGGGGAGGAGGGATGAGATTGAGCGGGGGAATGCTCCTTCCTTGATTTAGACAAACTTTTCATTTAATTTTAAAATTTCGTTATTAAATTATTTTCTTGCACAATTTAAACTGAAAATAATCAATAATTAGACATTTACTTATTACATGCGATGCAGCTAAAACGGAAGCAATACAGGCCGTTTTAAACAAAATCCTTTTAAATACTGAGCGAATCTCTGATGGAACAGTGGTTTCAGACGGACTACTAGAGCGGGCACCGAATTAGGTGAGACACTCACACATAGGCACTCATTGTACAGAAGGAGCTTCTATAACACATAAGATAAGGTACGTGCTCGTGAAAAGATTAAACGTAACACCTACCCCTACAGCAACACAAACACTTTTGGTGACGCCCATGGTTGAGAATGTATTGCCAGTGTCTGATAATTCAATGTCTGAATGGATCTACTATTACTGGAAATAGTGAACACTAAACGTTCGATATTTACCTACAGCCATCTTTTTCAAATAAATTTTATAGATATACTTGAACGTCCTTTACTGATTGGGAGAATTTCGTTTTGAGCTAAGTTATAAAATATTAGGATTTAATTTATTACGGTCTTTTATTTATTTTATTTTATTTCTTTTAGCAACGTCAATACTTTTGTATTAATGAACCATAATAAAAGTTTACTTTAATAACAGGATAAATAATTGATTTTTTTAAAATTTAAAATACAAATATTTTTTTTCATCTTTAGAAAAAGATATATCATAGGAATAAATGGTTACAATTATATTTGATAACTTTAAACGAAAGTTAATATTCGTATCCAGCGAAATAAAAAAAAAATCTAATTATAAACTAGCCGAAAATGAATACGTTTTTCGACAAAAATTGACTCTACATCAAAAAATTTAATTCCTCCGAATCCAACTTGCTTGAAAAGACATTCGTTGGAAACTAGGGACGAGTCTAAAACATATAGAACATCCAAACATGGGGGAATATTCAACGAGATTTTAAAACACCTCGGTGCGTCCGTTTTGCAATTCTGATATAAAACCGAAGGCTCCAAAAAGGCGTTGCTTTTTTTTAACAAATAGCCCCCAGTTTCAATGATTTACTAAACAAATATGTATTTGACTACTGATTTTCTTTAAATACGTAACAAAATTTTTATTTTTTTTTAAATTTTATCAACATTGAAGATCAAAGAAGCGAAACTCCGGGTTTTTATTTTCGTTTTACTTTCATGAGTGTTTGGTATTGATGTATTCTTAAGTCCATTCACCCTTTGAGTGTGAAGTATGATTTTGTTTCGAACTTAAAACGAGTTAAAAATCCATAATCAGGATAAAATCATTAAGTGCGATTCTTCCCATAAATGCAAAATGCTTTCTGTCTTTCCTTATCTCATCCTCTAGTGTTGATTTCACATTTTTATTACAATTCCTTAAATTAGTAAGGGCTTTGATTAACCTTGAGAGATGTTTTATAATTTAGCATATTAATTTCCCGACTCAATATCAATACAATATTAATTGATTTTTTAAAGGAATATTTGCGACATAAAAATTATTTTAAATCAAGAATATATATATACAATGGGACCCGTTATGTCGCGACTTTCAAGATTTTCCAAAAGCGTCGAGATAGCCAACTATCGAGATAACGAAAACCAATAAGGCGGCAATATACTTGAAAAAAATACCCGTCACACTTAACAAATATAGGTAAAAAACAAAGTAGTGCTTTTGAGCCTCTTTGCTTATTTTAAATTAATTTAAAGTTTCCCTTAGAGAGACAGACAGAAAGATAGATAGATAGATAGATTAGATAGATAGATAGATAGATAGATAGATAGATAGATAGATAGATAGATAGATAGATAGATAGATAGATAGATGACTATTATATACCTTAACAGTTACACTGCTTATTAGATATAAAATAAAACCGCTTTTTAATCTATCAAAGAAACCATGCTCCCAAACCTCCGACCGCATTTCACTCAGAAGTGCCTGTAATGTCTTCAGACCTACTTTACCTTAATGTCAATCAATATTAGACTTCATAACCTTGTCAAGCCATTACGTTGACAGGTTTCCTGCATTAAACATCAAACTGTTTCACTATAGCTGAATGGAGCAAAAAGCTTTTCATACACCGTGGTAGTTATGTTATATTTATTCACCGATATTGTCTCTTCCGACCTCCAACCGCCGCGAGCATTAAAACTCCTAGGAAAAATTAACGGAGAGAGAGAGAGAGAGATTGAAACCTGTTATTTTAAATAGCATAACTAGGGATGTATCAAGAAACTAACACATTCCAACAAGTACACCACCTCATGACAAATAAATTATGCCTATTCTATGTCTGAGAGTGGGGTAACTGAAGTGTTGACTTAGGCTCTTGTACGTGCCTTCAACGGTACCGATGTTATATATAGGTAACTTCAACTCAGTCAAGAGCTATTTCCCCTATCTCCCAATAGATAGAGTAATGACCCCCACAAACACGCACACGGTTTTAGAGTATCACTCGTGTTGAAAGGCGCCTCCCAGGTAAACATTGGTTTTTAATCCTACTGCGGGATTATAGTGTCAGGATTTGTTAAAACTTTACACAAAAGAAAAGGAAACATTACACGTTGCTGAAAATGTTAGCGAAAAAAAAAATCTTAGGCGGAAAGAATCTATCAGTTGGTTACACCCTGTTATTTAGCTAGCTATTCTGTGTGTCTGGCTGTTAGCATCACATCTTGCAACTTTATTGTGAGACACTTTTCATCTCTGGAAAAGCTGCAATTTATCATAAAAATGTATCTCCGATGTCAATACAAAATTCTAAAATTTCATTTAATTTGCAAAGTCGGTTGTCAAGTTATTTGCTTTTATGTGATTTTTTTCCCCTCTACTGTTAAATCAACAATTTTATTAATTGTTTTAAAAGTATAATAATAAATATACTAGGGCTGCGGAAATTACCGATTAATTTCTCGATTAATCGGTAAAAAATTTATCGATTACAACTATTACAATCGATAAAATAGCGATTAAAATTAAATCTTTTTTTTTTCGATTTATTAACACATAATTAGTTATTAAGAATAGTTTTTTTAACGTACAAACTTCTCAATTTAAATTGAAAGGTTTTAAAGAGTAAGCTTTAAAATAAGCATTTTTTATGAGGAAATTGATATTTAAAAAAAACAACAACATGGTTTTTACTTTATTAACAATGACAAATTTAAAATCCATTGACATCAAATTGAACTACTTATATTTAAATATATCTCCTAAATTTATTATTTTCTTAAATTAAATAATACAGTTATGGGCATTTTATGAAATGTTCAGTTTAATGACGTCATACATCGTATTATCAGCTTTAATCAAATTTATCGATTAATTATTCAGTAATTTTTCAAAAGTGAACGATTAAATTTAAATTAATCGATAAAAGCCCTAAAATATACTTTTTAAAATTAAAGTTTCTTTTAAAACTTAGCTTTCATTGATTACAAACTACATTAGTTGCAACACAGCGAAGAAAAAAATCAATTACATTAAAAACAGTTTTTAAAAAAGGTATATAATACAATTAAAAGAAAGTTAAACAATAAAGAAACTCACTTTTTTTTTGCCAATGCAATTAAAAAGACAAAATAAATTATTCGCACACACTACGATTGCGATTTCCTATCAGTTATAATTATACTTTCTCTTTGATAAAATATAAAAATGGGCGCTGCGCTTAGATTCTACTTATTGTAAAAATTAAAATCCTACAAGTTTTCAGAAACGTTCAGTGGAATTTCATCTCCCTGAATAATTCTCACACAAGTAATAATTTATTGTGCATTCTCAATCATTGTTGCTTCGGAGACACACTATATTTGTTTGAAGCCCGGTTGTGTGTTGACAGAGATCTACAAATAATTCTTATTATTTATTGTATTACATAACAAGTACCGATGCCATTGATTTTCCATGCTAGCAGAACACTCTTTTAGTTCTTCTGAAAGCTCACCATTCATCAGGATTACGCGTATCTGGTTTTGTAAGTCTTAATGAATGGAAGCGTAAATAAACACAGGCCCAATATCGCACGGCCGAGATCTCATTGAAGTCGGGGTGGGGATGTGATGGGAGGGGGTTCTTGTAATAAAAGAGAGCCATAGAAAAAGTCCTTCCAAAGCGTCTGAAAATCGCGATCGAAGCATGTGTAGCAGGCTAGCAGTTGTAAACAAAGGACTACTAGCGCCCGGGTTTGTCTGAATTATTTCAATTCAGTTTACAATAACACATTAAATATTTAACACAGAGTTCGGTGTGTTTGGGATTACCTTCTCTTACTTACACAGCGGTCTTCAACCGCAGATCGTCAAGTGTGTTATTTCTAAAGATTTATGAATGAAATACTGCTTGCTGGTTTATTGTGTTGAAAGCTTTTAAACAGTATCAGGTATCAGGTAACTTAATCGTATCTAGTTCTAGATGATTTATTGTAGGTGTAAACTTGATGTCCTGCAGCGTGAATCGGTACAATGTTTCAGGTAGGAATATAATGGAGGTGTTTATTTTTGAAGATTCGGCAACTGTTTGATAAATCATTTACTGTTTTTCTTGTTGGGTTTACACCCATATGGGTAATAGTGTGTTTTCGCTGGCGTGCTCTTGTGTATATGTGAGTGCTTTTGTGAGCCTCTAAATTTACCATTGAAAACAATTTCATGACATAAATTTAGCTTGTTGCTTTGAGATAGATTGTAAAAGATTTGGAAACAATAAATATAAAGAGGGGTTCTGCCATCAAATAATACTTCAAATATTATAGTTTAAATTGTAGGAAACAAAATAAATTTTAATGAATTGTTTTTTTTTTTTTTTTTAAATCATATTAAAGTAAAATTAAATGACGATAGTTTGTTTCTTTAAACTCATCGAAGAATAAATAGTTTATATGTTAGAAAATATCCTGGAAAAATTAACTGTAAAAAAAACAAAAACAAACAAACAAACAAATGCATAAACAAACAAACAAACAAACGAAAATGTAGATAACCTCCAGAGGTCCGATGGACAGTGTAAAATCTAGTTCAAGGTCTAATGGACAGTGTTAGGACCAACCAATGGCGTAGATAGGAATTTGTAGGTGTTTGGGGCCCTTGGGGCTTAACACCTTTGGGGTCCCCACATACATGGCCGTGGCGTTACTTTAAATGTAAAAGAAATTCTGACTATAATATAGGCCCCCCCTCAAGTATGGGGCCGTGGGACTTCCGAATTCGGACCCCCTTCCCCTCACATAGCTACACCATTGGGACCAGCCCCAACAGAAGCGTAACTGAGTTTTTTCTGCGCCCTTGGCTAAGTCATATTTGACACCCATGGAAATAAGGAAAAAAATAAATAAATACATTGATTATTTGAAGAATTAGCCCTTGGCGTCCTTGTTAACTGTGCCGATGCCAAGTCTTTGTTACGCCTCTGAGCCCCATATTCGATGGCCAGATTTAGGACAGGTATAAGATATTACTGACAGTGTTATGGTCAGCCCAAGGTCAGTTTAACAGTGCATCGACTTACACAAGACCCAATCTTTGAGGTAATGCCCACCCTTGCCCATTAACGCTATGATTCATGCAACAACAACAAAAAAAGGGTTTGTTAAGCACGAACACCATTGTATGAGAAGTGTTTGCTAAAGGCCACGATTGCTTATCGAGTTTTCAGTAATTATTTTGTTACGCCCTTTTACGATTTGTGGACCTCTAAGCGTCTTTCACACAAACACAAAAAAAAGTCCTTAGCAGACATTATTTTTTCTGGCATGAATTTTTAATTTTAATTTTTGTATATCCACAATTACGTATTTAACAGTTTGTTTTCCCCACAAGAATAATTCATTGAATTTTCAAACATCGTAGGAAGATGGCAACGCGTCAGAAGATGCTGGTCTTTGGCTTTGTGTGTGCCATCATGATCCTGGTCTCCTTTCTATCACAAAGGTTTGTACATCTGTCGGTGACATAGTTTAGCACACGTCAGCTTGTAGGTCAGCTATTTATGCGCACAAGGAGATATATTTTATTTTTTAGATGGTGGCTCTATTTTCACAAGGGGAACTATAAAAATCTGATAACAAAGACTTGCGACTGCAGTGATTTGCGGTTACAAGAAACAAACCAAATACAATTTATATATAGCTGAAATATATCTATTTCAAAATGTGGTTTTGTTCCCATTGGGTTTTGATTGTTCCCTGAAAAAGGTTTCTCGCCGAAACTTTGTTTTTCTGTTGTCTTTTTCTCATATTAGTTTCTATTTCATTTCTAAGCTTACAAAAATAAATATATAAACTTACACAAACTTTTGCAAAATTATCGACTAATTTCATGAATTCATCGTTAATTTCGATTAAATCTAAAAATTACATTTTATGACACCATTTACTGAACATTTTTATTAAGTTATGTCCTCAGTCTCATGGACATATACATAAATTACAAATTTGAATATTTGTACGTTAAAAATAAATAGATTATTAATAATTATTATTAACAAGAGGTTTTAGGGCGCACGTCTACAGTGTCCACTTCTTTCAAAAGCCCAAGTAACTTAACCTTGTCCTTGTTTGATAAATACGACATATTTAACTTCCTGAAATGTACACAAATTATTTTATAATTATAAATTCTCTAATACGCTGTTTACATTGTTTCCCTTTCCAATATTAAAATATCAGCTAAAACAATGACATCATATATATATCTTTTAAGGCGAGAAACACCACACGCTTTCTTTACTTCTATGGACTGTCGAACTATGTTCCTCAGTGTTACGGATCCTTCAATCTGGGCTATTATATTGTTTATTTTTATTTTTATTTCTTTAAAAAAAAATATTTTTTTTTTAGTTTTTATCGAATATTTTAAATTAAAATTATTTTAATCAATATTTAACTGACAAAATTTTTAACGATTAATCGAGAATATAATCTTTAATTTCCGAATCCCTAATATTTATGTATATATAAACAAACAAACACAAATTTAGAATCAAATATATTTCTTTCTTGGCATTTAATGGCACAATTTTGTTTCTTATCATCCAATAAAGTTATCTGCAGTTATTGAATTCCCGAAACGGACGTGTCAAAAACATCTTATTGACCCCTCATCGGTCAACTCCTTTACCAACACCACCAGGACAGTCTGACGTCAGCGACTTGCATTATATCCACGATACTAAAGCATCGTTCTGGGACAAGGCTCCTCTAAATATTTACGACGCATTTCTACAGCACAAGATGAGAACTATCGAATCCTGCAACAATACATGCCCTGCCTCGATTCAGGTTTGCAGGTTCAAAACTTACAGGGAGTGGAACAACTATGTTTCAAAAGGGCTTTTGCCTTACCGACCGTTTCTCGCAAGGGGACAGTACGTCTTCGAGTGGGAGAAACACTTGTTGAGTTACCCGCCTTTGAAAGATGTAAAAACACTCCCTAGTTTGACGCTGTCGAGGGTGTACGTTGGCAACAAGACACAGGGAGAGGTACGGTGTAACATTTACGAGACCGTCTACGGTAGGGTTGATCTGGTGGATGAGTACGGCAGGCTGAGAACCACTGGGGACGACGAGGTTCGGGTGTGGATCAAAAGTTTGAAAGAAAAAAGTTTTGTCGCTTCTGGTGACGTCACGGATCTAAAAAACGGCAGCTATGCTTTTAGCTTCAAGTGTCTGTGACCAGGGGAATCAAAGGTGAGCTACTTTAATAATTGTATTTTATTTTTTAAGGAAGCATTTTATGAACTTGTGTGGTTCATTGTGAGATTGCACTGTTTTTGTTGTTGTTGTTGTTGTTTGTTTGTTTGTTTGTTTGGTTTTTTTTGTTTTTGTTTTTTTTGTTTTTTTTTTTGTTGTAAAATTCATTTTTGCAATAGAATTTCCTCCCTCAAATACTATCTTGGATTTTTCTACACTTGTACTCCATTTTCCACGCCTTCTTTGTTTTATTATAATTCTGTCACAGATCCGTAATTCATACAAAATATTTGTAATATACTTATTTATGCCAGCAACGATCAATCCAAAAATGCAGTGTTCAATGTTCCGCAGATAAATATCGCAGTGACATATCCGCGTGAATTCTTGAGGGTTGTCAATCACCAAATCCATATCGGTGTCACAAGATACATTAGCATGGAGTTTCAGAGAGGTAACATCACTGAGGTAATCATATAAGGGTAACATCTCTGAGGTAATCATACAAGGATTACATCCCTGAGGTAATCCTACAAGGTTAACATCACTGAGGTAATCATACAAAATTAACATCACTGAGATAATCCTAAAAGGGTAACATCTTTGAGGTAGTCATATAAAATTAACATCTCTGAGGTAGTCATACATGGGTACCATGGGTGATCCTACAAGGTTAACATCACTGAGGTCATCGTATAAGGGTAACATCGCTGAGGTAATCCTACAAGGTTAATATCACTGAGGTGATCCTACAAGGTTAACATCACTGAGGTGATCCTACAAGGTTAATATCACTGAGGTGATCCTACAAGGTTAATATCACTGAGGTGATCCTACAAGGTTAACATCACTGAGGTGATCCTACAAGGGTAATATCACTGAGGTGATCCTACAAGGTTAACATCACTGAGGTGATCCTACAAGGTTAACATAAACGAAGTTATCAGAACAAATTATTAAGTAAATGCTAAAGAGGTGGAACAACGTAGAGATGATGAGGCAGTAATATTACCAAAAAAACAACAACAAAAAAAAAAACAACAACAACAAACAAACAATCAAACAAACTAGAGCTATACATCTCATCAATAATTTTTAAAAAAAAAAACCTATCTTTAATGCTTTTTTTTATTCTTATTCAAAAAGACTTGCTTGAAACTCGAACTAGTTTTGTTTTATTGTTGTTAAAATAGTCCCCTTATTTAGACTCTACCGATTTTTTACAACCCTACTGTGTTGAATCAGAAAAAAATATTAATTTTAAAAAACTAGTTAGAAGTATTATTTCGTGATTGTAAACATTGTTTCAATGGACGCAAAAATTTCCTGTATAGAAGGGGATTTTGTTATATAAAAGATTAGATTTCTCGATGGTGGGCCGCGGTGGTCGAGTGGCAAGCGCTCGACTAGCGCTCCGATGGTCACGGGCTCGAATCCCTGGGAAGCCAGGGGCCCAGGTCGTACCCGAGTTCCACCCAGCTCCAAATGGGAAAAAAAGCTGCGGGGCAATGCGTGGAACCCCGAGCCGTGGCATGTGAACGCTGCATCACTTGCCAAAAAACAACTGCTGCCCTGCAGATGGTCTTGGCTGACCAAAGGCTATGGAAGCAAATCCAGAAAATACAGTAGGCTGAAGTCGGAGAACACGGGCCAATTGGCGCAAAACTCGTGGCACGCAAAACTCAATATTTAAAATTGAGAACGAAGGAGAAGAAGAAGATGTATTCGAATATTGAGAAGTTACGTTTCTGACTTTTGGTTCACCGATAAAACGGCCCCTGACAAAAGGCCCCGGTCAAAATTGCTCTTAAAAATGGCGCCTGACATAACAGCCCCTCTTAAAACAGCCTCGAGCAAAACGGCCACTTTCAAACGACCCTAGGCAAAATGGCCTCATACAAATCAGCCCTAGACTTATATATGTTAATGAGATACAATTTTATATTATTATTTCTACTCACCGATTCAGTGTCAGTTTTAGTTCACAAAAGACAATAATAATATCACAAGAAGCAATTCAATAACAGTTGAACTAAATGGTAGCACGTCATAATTGTTTGTGAAGAAGAACTAATATCATATCGTCACAAGAAACAATTTGACACTTCGACCATTTTCTTAAAAGATTAATAAGTTGAACAAAGGTTAATATTACCTTTAAAAAAATACCTTTTTGTTAAAATGTGAACTATTTGTATGGGGCCGCTTTGACCTGGGCCATTTCGACAGAGGCGTTTTAACCGGGGCCGTTTTGATAGGTGCCGTTTTGACCGGGGCCTTTATAGTAGTATAGTTATGTGCACTTCCGGTCTATGACGTCACATCCGGTGGGCGTGGTTACTTACGGGTTATGTTGGGGTCATTTCCGGTTATGTTGGGGGTCACTTCCGGTTATGGGTGGGGGTCATTTCCGGTTGTGGGGGGGTCATTTCCGGTAGGTGTGGTACCAAGATGGCGCCGAACATGTCTAAACACGTGACCAAGATGGCGGCCAAGATGGCGGCCATTGTAGGGGCAGTAACTGCGTTTATTATTTGAGTAAATTAAGTTATTTCCCTTTGTTTTCTTTTATTTTGTTTTTGTTACTGCTTTTATTTTTTAAATATTTTATTAAATACAACAGTGGTTCTCAATATATTATACTAGATTGTGCCAGGCGCCGTGGCGCCTGCGGCGCCCCCGTTTTTTTTAAAGACCAACTAACTTGTCCTTTTTTGATAAATA
>MUZC01004751.1:187090-204919 GCA_002072015.1 Radix auricularia | reverse complement strand
TGACATTTGATTAGTTATTCCATATAAGGAAAAATAGAATTTAATTCTACTATAATTAAGTAGAATTGAGTACTATAATTAATGAAATATTAAATTGTCATGTGAATCAAGTATGCATGCAAAATTTCATCAAAATTGGATGATCAGAAGTGGTTCAAAAAAGGAATTCAATTTTTGCCCCGGAAAGACATCCAGACAAGAAAGCAAACTAAGAAAAACATGGTAATAATAAAAATGAGGAGGCACAACTCCTTTGGTGACTAATACGGCAGGGGACGCTGCATTGAATGGTTCAAGGCAGTGAGCTTGTCTGTTTACTTTGTTAGCTGTTTGGTGTGACAGTAGGCATTTTTTGGTGGGTGGAGAGAAATAGGGGAGGAAAGCTTCTATTTTTTATTTTGTCAAAATACTTAACTATACTTTTAGCTATAACTTCAGTGAAACATTATCTCAGTATTGAAGGCAGAATAACAAAGTAGCAAGCGAAATTTGTAAATAAAAGTGTGTTTTAAAAAGAGAAGCTGATAATATAGACTAGCCGAAAGTGAATAAAGTTTCCGACCAAATCCGAAATTGAATCCGAAAATTTCGTCTTTTATCCGAATCCGAAAAATGGCTTAAAGAGATTTTCGGTCAAAACCTAAGACGATTCTAAAATATTTGGAATATTAAAACAGTTTTTTTTTTTAATTTTGTCCGTCCGTTTTGCACGTTTGAAAGAAAACCAGAGAGCTTGAAAAAATGTCTTATTTATATGTGCCATCATTTTAACGATTTACAGAACAATTATGTAATAAAATGTATTTGAATACTGATGTGGTCTTTGAGTAGGTAAGAAATCGATTTTTATCTTTTTACACTGAGGGGCAAGAAAGTGAATCTCTGAGGATTGTTTTCTTGTTTTGCTTAATTTCTTTTCCATTTGTTGTTCTTATTAAACAATCCACAATAAACTTCTGAACTATTACTTAGTTTTAAATTTTCAAGGCGTTTAAAATAATAGTGACGCGATTAAGATGAAACAAATAGATACAATTCCTCACTAAAATGAAAGCACTTTCTTGTTCTCATCAAGCCATCCATGTTTTAGGACTGATAAGATACATACATATTACCATTATAAGTATTGATAAGTCCTTCGATAAGGAATTATGCAATACCATATTTTGAGAATTTAAACCACAATGGGGCATGGTTGTGGAGTGGGCTTGCGCACAGATGGTTATGGGTTCGAATCAATTTGAAGGCAAGGATGTTTTCAGTCCCTAAGTCGAATAGAAACCAAACACTAGTTAGGAAACAAAGGCGGTTACCCGCATAGCCGGGGCCCGTGAACGCTGCGTCACTTGCCAACAGACCGGCACGGTTATTGGACGGGATAATCTTCTGCATAGAAGGAGCGTCTGTATAGGTTAGAGAAGACAATTACAAAAAAGAATTTTTAAATATCATAAATTGCTGGAACAAAGATTTGGGTACTTAAATGATCAGTACAGGCTTTTTTTCAGCAGACAACATGTTACATCAACGGTGGCAAACCGCAGGTCGTGAACCTTATTCGGCTCCTCTACGTTGGCAAAATTCGAATCGCGAAAAATGTATTAAGATAGAACTTTTTAGTTTCAAAACATATTTATTTTAAACAAAATTATTTTAAAAACAAAGGGTTACAATTAATTCAAGCTAAATTAAGAAAAAGCAGCCTTGCTGTGTTAAAGCCTGTGATGTGTCCAGAAGTAGACACCACTTTCCGCTTTCAGCAAAGAACGTGTCACTTGGAATATTGCTGGTGCTAAACGACATAATTCTGACGGAACATCGCACCACAGCCACTAGCTACCAACTAGATTTAAAGAAACTAGCTGCTTCAAAGGTTTATCAGTAGAATTACTGAAATTAATTATGATTACTAACAATCTATAAATATTTTGTTTTTATTCATAATTTGTACTTATTAAAAATAATTGTTAATTGTGCAACTGAAACGCTTATATTTTTTTAGCATACGGTTAGTGTTAAAACGTTTGATTGAATTTTTTTAATGAATAGATTAGAAGAAAAGTATAAAAGTTACACGGTAGTCGAGTGGGAGCGCGCTCGACTAGAGTACCGATGGTCCCGAGTTCAAATCCTTGCGAAGGCAAATATTTGTTCCCGGACCTAGGGCGTCCTTGAGTCCACCCAGCTCCTAATGGGTACCTTACACTAGCTAGGTGGCTGGGTAATGCGCGGAACCCTCATAGCCGTGGCCTGTGAACGCTGCATCACTTGCAAAAAGGTCATCCTTCATGGTCTGTTGACGCAATTAACTTCTGTATAGAAGGAGCGTCTGTATATCTAAGGTAAAGTTATTTCAAAGGGAATTTTCATTGCTAAAGGGGCCTTGACCTATAGTGGCTCAATGCTCCTAAAAAAAAAAAATATTTTCAAAATGGCTCTAATTTTCTAAAGGTAACAGGTAACGAGCTGAACATAATTAAAATAACATTACAATTTCATGACCCCTTCTTCTGACAATAATTAACATAAACGTATTTAAGGACATTGGTGTTTCCAGATGACTATTTTGCCTAATCAGTTTTTAAGCTGTTATAATAATGTAATTTCTAAATTGTGAGCTACGCTGTTGTAATTTAATTTAAATCTCCTTTGGATTAGATATTACTTGTGCACTTCTTTTGAGAAGGCGACATTTTATAGATAGCGCTTCACACTTTTAAACTTATGCCTTCATGCTCTGAATGGTTCCAGTACAATGTTTGTTAGGTGCGTTCTATGGGTGTCTGCATAAAATGTTGAATGCACGTTGTATTTCCCGCGTCGCGTTTACTGCTTATTAATTGTAAAAAACCATGCTTATTAATAATTTGTATTACCAACGTGTAGAATTTATTGCGTTTTCAATTATACTCGTTTTTTTTTAATATATTAAAGTTTGTGGTTCCTAAGAATTTTCAGGTGAACTCGATTTAATATTGTATCGTTCTGAAATGTCTTATACCCGAATAATGACTGCATTTTATTTCCCATCTAAAGAAAAAAAAATATATCCATTTCTAAAAAAACTTAAAGTGCATTATCAAAAAAAGCAAATCCTTCTAATTTTAAAGTTAAATAAAGCTTATAATTGCAAACAATGAAATAAAGCAGAAAAAAACAAACAAAAATATCTCATTGATATAAAAGAAGTTTTGTTAATCGAACTTTAGCCAAACCTACAAGTTCGGTGAAATGTGCAACCTAGAATGGCATTCGTTGGTTTGGGTGAGTTTATATTGCCGCCCCAGAACACCCTTTCTATAACATTTATGGTGTTTGTGTGTGAGGGTGGGGTTGGGGAGGGGAGGGAAATAAATCTAAGTACAGTGTTTGTTTTGTCACACCCTACACTCGATGTTCTGGCCCCATGATCTATAACTCAAGATAACGTGTGTGTCAGGAGAAGCACTAATTTCTAAGCCCCTTTCTGCACTTAAATTCCACAACTGAATCCACGGCTGTGGTGTCTAAAGAGGGTTTATGATTCCAAACCGCAGGAAAAGTCAATACAGTCAGAGTCGTGTTATAAAAACTAAGCCAAATAATAGTTTCACTGCTTAAATATCTCTGTGACCATCATTTGTTACGTTATACTACTGGATTCTTAGACATTGACTATTAAAAATTTGTGACACAATGAAGAACCTTTTATTTTTAAATTTTTTATTTGTTTTATAAAATAAAAGCAGAACTTTTTTTCGGATTTATAGTGTTCGCAATAATATCACATAAGAATTATTATAACGCTGGTGGGCGACCTAAATGAGTATATTTTGCGTAAGTATCATTTTTATTTATTTTAAAAAATATATATATTAGTGTATAAAAAGTAAAGACGGAAATACTCTCCGTATTGTTTTATTTAATCTACTTAAACTTTTTGCAATCCGTAAATCCCATGCCATAAAAACTCTCAACTCCTTACTGTTCTACAAGGAGGCCATATGAAGCATAGAAAATGTTCCAATCTGGACTGAATTGCATAGACATCTGAGAAATATACCAGAAAAGCTTCACTGCCTTTAAACCCCACAGCCCCCCAAAAAATATAAATAAAATAACAAATAGATAGGTGAGCTCCTGAAGACCAGCCAAGTTGGACACTGTGAAGTTAAGTCCAAAGTCAGATGGACAGTGTAACCACTACCACAAGTTCTGATTTACAGCAAGGACCACAATAAAGTTCTATTGGCAGATTAACCATCAGCCCAAGTTCAAATGGACAGTATAATGACCAGCCCAGGGTCAGATTGACAGTATAATGACCAGCCCAAGTTCAAATGGGCAGTAAAATGACCAGCCCAAGGTTAGATTGAAAGTATAATGACCAGCCCAAGGTCACATTGACAGTATAATGTCCAGCCCAAGGTCAGATTGACGGTTCAATGACCAGCCGACAGTCAGATGGAAAGTGTAATGACCATCCCAAGGTCATATGGACAGTGTAACGACCAGCCAAGGTCATATTGACAGCTTAACCCCCAGGTGAAGATCCTATGGTTGGTGTTAAAACCAGCCATAAGATCGATGAACAATGAATCGACTTAAACAAGATCTGCTCTATCACGCATGTCGACCACGTCCAATAGCTCTATACTATAATTCGTGTACAAAGATTTTAAACCGCTGAATCAGTTTTAATGACGTTGGGTCTGTCAAGATATCGGAAAGACACATAATGCCAAATGCAAAGCCATTGCATGGGGAGTCTTTCAATAATGTCCTCGATTATTTACCAACTTTACTGTCACTATTTTGTTATATTCGTTTATACTTTACGGATTACGCGGCTTCTTTTCAAAGCTGGATGGTCAAGTGAATAGTGCGCTAGCTTCACAAAGGGAGTGGCGTGAGATCGAGCCCACAAAAAGGCACAATAAGAATGATAAATGAATAACGCTATGAAAGTACACTGCTACCTAAGAGGGAGTCAGGACATCCACCAGATCTACCTAGCCCTTAGTAAGCTCTAATGGAAACATTTCGACCCCCTACGACCATAGGTTATAGGACTTTAATTTTTTTTTTTAAATCTATCTATATATATAAAAATCAAAGTATGTCTGTATGTGTGTGTGTGTGTGTGTGTGCTTGTCCGTCGTAACTGACTAAACCATTCATCCGATCATCATGAAAATTTTTGAGATTGTTGAGTACCCTTCCGGAATGGTAACTGGCTACTTTTTTTTCTCAATCTAACACTAAAGGGGCGCCGGGGGCTCTAAATGTGAATTTTTGCTTATATGAGCTATATAAAAATTAGTTTAAGCGCTATCTACTTGATAAATGGATGGATCTTAACCAAATTTTGTAATTATATTTTTTATAGCCAATATTAAAATACTATAGGTAAGTCATCTCCTAAGGGCCGCTCTTTTGGGGCTGGGGGCCCAAAATACCCGTTTTCGTAAATGTTTAAGATTTATTTTCACTATTACATTATTAAAGGTCTTGACAAATAATGATAAATGTATCCATTACTATCCATCTTAAAATAAAAAGTTGTTTTGCGCTTTATATCTTGCCCTGAACGGGCCTTGGGGCCCTTAATGTCGTTTTTTGCTTATATTAGCTATATAAAGATTAGTTTAAGCGATAGCTACTTGCTAAATTGATGGATCTTAACCAAATTTTGTAATTATATTCTTTATAGCCAATATAGGGCACTAAACTTCTAATGTAATTTACTTTTGGGCCGGGGGCCACGAATGTCTGTTTTTGGTATATGCTTAAGATATTTTCCCCATTCAATTTTTAACAATCTAGAGAAATATATCAATGATGAAACTGAATTAAAACGAACAGCTTTTTGAAAATGACATCTTGCGCAGAATGGGCACAGGAGCCCCTAAATGTCGTTTTTTCCTTTATATTACCTTTACAAAAATTAGTGTTAGCTTAAGTCACTAAGAAAATAACGGATCTTGCCATTCTTAGTACATAAAAACTCAAGAGTCTATCAATAATTTCTATAAGGAACTGAACTCTTGATGTCCATTCCCTCGGGGCAGGCGTACCCAAATGTTTTTGTAATCCACGTTAACAATTAAATTCCCCAATCAATTTTACATGATATTGAGAAACAAAGCTTGAATACAATGGCGATTAAAAAAAAAGAAGAAATTATCACTTATTTTAGAGCCCGGCCCCTTAATTTCGTCTTTTTTCAAAGCTTTTTATTATTAATTTATATATCTATTTGCTAGGAAACTTGGACTTTTTTTGCACAATTTCGTGTAGGTTTTTGGCATAGTAGTTTTTAAAACATCACTCATTGTATTCTTAAATAGTCATTTTTACTGAGATCGTTTTGAGCTTTATATCTTGCCGTATATGGGCCCTGGGGCCCTTAATGTCGTTTTATGCTTATAAAAACTCAAGAGTCTATAAATAATTACTATAGAGAACTGAACTCTTTATGTTCTTCCTTCGGGTAGGCTTCCCCAAAAATTTTTTTTGTAATGCACGTTAATATTATAATTCCCAAATCAATTTTACACATTATTGAGAAACATAGCTTGAATACAAATTATCACTTATTTTAGAGCCTGGCCCTTTAATGTCGTTTTTTCCTTTTTTTAAGCCTTTAAATTACTATTTTATTTATCCATTTGCTATGAAACTTTGACTTTTTTCACACTTCCGTGTCGGTTTCTGGCATAATTGTTTTTAAAACATAATACTTATTGGATTCTTAAATAGTCATTTTTACTGAGATCGTTGCAACGCACGACCGGGTCTGCTAGTAAATAAATAAAAATAAAGCATTTTGCAAAATTTTCTTTTCCACTTTAGAATAGCTTTTACATATTTAGATTTAACCTTCAAGTTATTAATAAAGTTATTTAATAGTTTGTCCATTCCTTAAAGCTTCCTCTCAAGAATAATTCATTGAATGTTCTTATATTGTAGGGAGATCATGGCCACTCGTCAGAAGTTGTGTCTTTTCGGCTTTGTTTGTACCATCATGATCCTGGCCTCCTATTTATCACAACGGTTTGTACTTTTTTTTTTTTGGTGTGATTTATTTTAGCTCACTATCCCAGTACATCATTTATGCATGCGAACATGTAAAGAACGTTAATTTTAATTGATGGCCTTAATTTCTCTAGTTGATCTATCAAAGTATTATAATATAAGGGAGACGGCGACTGACACCATTTGTGATACAAAGAAACCATTCAGCCGAAAATGAATAAACCTGAGAGAAATACATTATAAAATGTTTTTTTTTAATTTTCGTTTAATGTGTTGATTGTTCCCTGAAAAAAAGGATTGTAGTCAGTTTTTAAAAAATAATATATATATATATATATTTATTTATATATTGCGGGTTAGTAATTGTTTTCTATTTCTTGTAAAAGTTAAGGGCTTCTTCATTACATAAATTATTTTCGGGCCGTCTATCAAAGACGTCACCCATCGGCGAGGGGGGATGATCATACTTTGTTGACGATGTATGACGAGGGGGAGTTTTGTTTTAAAGAAATGAGACGTCGCATCGAAAACGCGCAAATTGAAATAAAAGTTCCACTTAAATATTGGATTGTTTACAATTTATTTAATGTCGTTTAAAATGGCTCCAGAAGTGTTATGGTTTTAGAGTGCAGCCTTACACTAAGAACATACCGGTACTTAAATGACAAAAAATTATTTGAAGCATGCTCATTTTGATAAAGAAAATACGGCTTTAAGGAGTGTGGGTCATCGCTTTATAATGTTATATTAGATGGGGATGGGGTCCAAGTTTTTGTGACGACGCGTGACGAAGGGGGGGGGGGTGAAAAATTAGCCAAAATTGCATGACGTCATTATTATTAAACATTTTTTTCTTACCATCCATTTAAGTTATGCGCTGTGGCCGATTTCAATAAATACCATTGCACAGAACCTCCCGGTGCCTCTCCACTGGTCAACTAATTTACCAACATCACCCAGACGGGTTAACGTCAGCGACTTGCATTATATCCACAATATTAACCCGCCGTTCTGGGACGAGGCACCTCTAAATATTTACGACGCTTTTCTACAGCACAAGATGAGAACTATCGAAACCTGCAACAATACATGCCCTGCCTCGATTCAGGTTTGCAGGTTCAAAACTTACAGGGAGTGGAACAACTATGTTTCAACGGGTCTTTTGCCTTACCGGCCATTTCTCGCAAGGGGACAGTACGTCTTTGAATGGGAGAAACACTTGTTGAGCTACCCGCCTTTGAAAGATGTAAAAACACTCCCTAGTTTGACGCTGTCAAGGGTATATATTAACAACAAGACACAGGGAGAGGTACGGTGTAACATTTACGATACCGTCGACGGTAGGGTTGATCTGGTGGATGAGTACGGCAGGCTGAGAACCACTGGGGACGACGAGGTTCGAGTGTGGATCAAAAGTTTGCATGAAAAAAGTTTTGTCGCTGCTGGGGACGTCACGGATCTAAATAACGGCAGCTATGCTTTTAGCTTCAAGTGTCTGTGGCCAGGAGATTCAAAAGTAGGTTATTTCAACAATAGTTAAATTTATGAAGTTTTTAATACTGTTAGCCTGTGTTTATTTATTTAGTGTAATACTTCGTTTTATTAAAAAAGTAAATGGAAAAGACGTAAACAAGGTAAGGGTTAGCCTGACTGTACGTAACAAAACAGCGAAAGTTTCGGCAAAGAGCTTTTTTAAACGGACATACAATACACCAACAAAATGAATATAAAATAATAAAAACTTAGCAGCGGTGAAATCCAAAGAGTCAATGAACGCTAACCCTTAGCCTGTTTCCGTCTTTTCCATTTACTTTTGTATAAGCCTGATTGCAGTGTCACCCCTCATATAGTTTACTACTTGCGTTTTATTAGCTTGTGAGATCAACTTTGCGAGTCAATTGTGTGTTTGTTTATCAGATATGTCCTAATAATATCTGTAATTAGATTATATTTTAACAGTGACATCTCGGCGTTTTACACATTTTGTCATCTTTCTTGTATGTGTGTGTGTCTGTGTGTGTTTGTGAACACGATATATTGAGTATCGTTTCAGGTCGGTTGAAGAAATTACTAAATACGTAATTTTCGACCAATTTAACAGGTAATTCCAGTAACCGGAATTTTACTTTACCTTATTTAAGATTTCTTTAAAAACTTCAGAATTTGAAAAAAAAAAATTGTGAAAAAGATGCACATTTTCAGAACTTTTCGCTATAATGTATTTGCTTGAAAAAAATGAGAGAGTTTGTCAAATTTATTAAATTAAATATTGATTTCACAAACATTCCCTTCCCATTCACCGATACAACTGTAAGTGTCATCTCATATATTACTGTGTTGTACGAATATACGAGATAGTTTAAGGGCGCTTAGTCCAATTTTTCATGTAACAAATTTACCTGTGAAGTATTAATGCAGCCGTGATAAATCCACAAAGGGGTCTAACCATGGCACAAAGGGGTCTAACCATGGCACAAAGGGGTCTAACCATGGCACAAAGGGGTCTAACCATGGCACAAAGGAGTCTAACCATGGCACAAAGGGGTCTAACCATGGCACAAAGGGGTCTAACCATGGCACAAAGGGGTCTAACCAAAGGGGTCTAACCATGGCACAAAGGGGTCTAACCATGGCACAAAGGGGTCTAACCATGGCACAAAGGGGTCTAACCATGGCACAAATGGGTCTAACCATGGCACATCCAATGTTCCTCAGATAAATGTAGCGGTGGCATATCCACGTGAATTCTTGAGGGTTGTCAACCACCAAATCCATATCGGCGTCACACGGTACATCAGCATAGAGTTCAAGAGAGGTAACATCACTGAGGTAATCCTACAAGGGTAACATCACTGACGTAATCATTCAAGGGTAACATCTCTGGGGTAATCCTACAAGGGTAACAACACTGAGGTGATCATACAAGGGTAACATCACTGGGGTAATCCTACAAGGGTAGAATGACTGACGTAATCATACGAGGGTAACATGACTGGGGTCATCATACAAGGGTAACATTGATGAGACAAAAATACAAGGGTAACATCCCTGAGGTAATCATACAAGGGTAACATCACTGAGGTTATGATACAAGGGTAACATCACTGACGTAATCATACAAGGGTAACATCACTTATGTCATCATACATGGGTTACATTACTGAGACAATAATACAAGGGTAACCTCACTGGGGTAATCCTACAAGGGTAACATCGATGACGTAATCATACAAGGTTAACATCGATGACGTAATCATACAAGGGTAAAATTCGATGACGTAATCATACAAGGGTATCATCACTTTGGTAATGATACAAGACTAGCATGACTGATGTAATAATACAAGGGTTTATCACTGGGGAAATCAAATAAGGCTGACATCACTGAGGTAATAATACAAGGGTAACAGCACTGAGGTAATAATACAATGGTAACATAAACGAGGTAATCGCAACAACAACGAAATTATGGAACGAGTAAAATATCAAAGAGACGATGATAAGTTATACAGTCAAATCCACTTATTTCGACTTCGGTTAACTTTCCAACCCTATTAAGTAGATGCTAGTCGCTGTAATCTTCGGTATAGAATGAGCGTCTGTTCGAATGAATAACCATTGTTATAATGCTTTTGTATTGAGGGTATATTATATTATGTATATTGAATTTGTTTGGTCTTCTCTAAGTCATTGAAAAACTCTAAAACCAAATGATATCGATATTATTTGCAGGAGTTACCATTTCTTTTAGTTTATACGAAAGTTGTAAAACTTTATTTCGTATTCAATCAACTTTCCACTCGTTTGACCACCCACAGCACACGCTTTGCTGGGGAACACCCAATGTACCAGGACGGCCATGTCTTTGTAACATCACCAACAACCATCAAGAGACTTTCTACTGCGGGCGGCCAAAAGATATGCGGTAAGTTGACTGTCACATTGCGTGAGAATCATTCTTTTCAACGGAATCCCTTCAAGCTGGGAGATGACATCATTCGAAAGACATGGGGTCTAAACAGAATGAATCTTTTCGATTACAAGCTTGTATGGGGTTTATGTGAGCAGATAGCAGAGGTGTGGCCTGGGAGGGATTTTCCTAGATGCCGTTTTGATCAACATCGGAGTTTTATCTTTGAAGTGAAAGCTGAAAAAGTGTTGACTCGTTCAGCTTTGCACTAATACAATGTTTGTCACAACGCCAGGGGTTCTAAAATAATATTCAGACAGTTTAAGACTGTGGCTTATTTCATGGTAATCAACTTCGAGAATTTTATAGGCGTCAATAAATGGGATATACAATTATGAAAGTAAAATGGATTTTAAAAAAATAATATCAATTCAAAGCATTGACGGTTCGTAAGTACACAGCGTTCTACCTTGTGACACAGATCTGACAGTGCTTCCCCCTACACAACTGAGCACATTGTCAAGACAAAGCAAGCAATTGAAAACCTCATTAAGGATTTAACATGCTCATGCTTTTAATTTTTGGCTATCCAATTAGAGTTATAAGAGTTCATATTTGAAATGATCTGTTACAACAAATTAGTTCTCCCTTAAGGTAAAGCTACCAGCGAAAATATCACGGAATCCTCAAGGTTAAGTGTAGAGAGAGATAATGTATCCTAAAATTTTACCCACATTGCCATTTTAAAAAAAAATCTTCACCACGGTTTTTGCCAGGAGTTCACAATTGCATTGCAAGTTAATTATATCAATTAGAAATCATATTGGATGCAAATTGATCAGAAAGTTTACTAGAAGTTTGGGTATAACTGAATATTTCTTTTAGACAATGGTGTTTTAAAAAGTCCAGGAGCTAAACACACACTAACAAAATAACAGCTAATCCAACAGCTACTGTAACAGAACAACAATAATGATGATAATAAAATTAATAGACGTATTAATGAAAGCTAAATAGTAAAAACACTGGATGATATTGTATTTGTTTATTTTTGAACTAATTCCCTGAAAACTATGACGTCACAGGTTGTCGTGCGATGATTGGTTCAAAACCTCGCGTATGGCCATCCCACCTTCACATGACGTCACAAGCGCAGAAAAGGCTCTAATCAGCAATTCAACCGGGTATGTGGGAACTATATCCTGCCTTTTTGTTGGATATCTTATCTAAGGTTTGAATGGTAAAATATGTATGTGTATTACTATACACAAGTTTATAAATTTTAGTATTCAAAGGTTTAAAGGACAATGTGTCTGAAGAATTATTTATTTTGAATACATTAGGTTTGTATGGGTGAAATCCGTGGTCTTCGAAACCCCGGGATTAGGACCGTTACTGGTCTGTGGAACAATGGGTACCGGGCCACCAAGCATGTTTTACATTACTTCCATTTATTTACAGTGGTGTGTGTTTTTTCTTGAAAATGTGCGATTTTTTAAAGCGAATACCTGGATATTTTGAAATGTAAAAAAAAAGAGACCCGAAGGACAGAAAAAACTTCTTAGGACCACAACAGCAATAAAGAAGAATACATCTTCT
Organism: Radix auricularia; assembly: GCA_002072015.1. NCBI lineage: Eukaryota > Metazoa > Mollusca > Gastropoda > Lymnaeidae > Radix > Radix auricularia. The sequence goes on along the minus strand of MUZC01004751.1, from coordinate 192,393 downwards.
TTAGTGGTTAACTTATGGCTTGGGCTAAAAAGCCATTTACTGTTGGTGAAGAACAGCATTGGCCTCCACTAAAGACATTTGTCGTGAACCTCTATGAGAGGCTACTGTTTAAAAGATACCTTGTTTTCCTTTGACGGCTAGGAAATTTAAAGTATCAGTTAGGACACAATCATAGACATTGGGGCAACATTGAGAGATAATAAATCACCGTGGTACGCACACTAGAGGTATCGACCAAAACCCATGTGCGGTATCTTGAGCTGGATGATGTTAATGAGGATTTGCTGTGTACAGTAAAGTGTATATTATCTATGTCATTTCTACGATTTCTAATAGAAAAAAAGGTCACTCAAGGGAGGACAGTTCAGTGAAAAGATATGGGTCACAAAACTGGCTTATCCGTGTGTCATAATCAGCCAGCTCAATGGAACTCAATTTGTCACTTCAAAGAAAACAACTGTTTTCAAGTTGCTGCGTATGAGTTGTAGGACGGTGCGCAGACCGAGGCTATTAGGAGTTGCTTAGGTTGGAACACGCCGTGAAGGGGTAGTTCCTTACCCAGAAGTGTCAGTCTCTATGTGGCTAGGACCATGAATAAAGCAAGCGAACCTGATTGCAGCCCAAAATTATCAACCCTACTGGGCAACCGTAATCCGGTTAGGGGTTTGGTGCTAGTCACACATGATTTTATTCGCTTGCTATCTTAGATATACAGACACTCCTTCTATGCAGAAGATAATTGCGTCCACTCCACAGACCATGACAGATGATCTGTTGGCAAGTGATGCAGTTAGTTAGTTACCCATTCAAAGCTGGGTATCGTGAATAGAACTCGTGACCATTTTGCCACTCGACCACCGTGTCCCCTGCAAGGAACTTAGGCAGGGCATAACTTGCAATGCAGATGATGAAAACCAAAGTACCCGTTGAGGGTCTGGTAATCCGAAGTGAGGTTCCTTCTTTTCGCTAGTTAACGCCCGTGAGCGGTACCGGTTCAGGGCCAGGAGTGGCAATACGGATTTGTAAAAGTTGCCGTGAAGAACTTAGCGGACCCCAGTTCAGGGGAAAACCTTCCAGTGGGTTACACCCTAGTTGTGCCATTGATGACCCCCCACCCATAGGCAGCCCTTAATAATAATAAAGATAATAAATAATGCTGAGCAAGTGTGGCGCCGAGGTTGCAGCGATTCTAAGTAGGAAATCCCTCCTCTTTGTGAGGTCACTTTTGGTGGGAGGCATCTTCGACCATATCTTTGATGCCCAGGCGACGCTTCAGATACGACTGTTCAAAGGAAGGGTCTCCAAGCCTTTGGGTTACCTCCGCAGAGGGGACTTGGTAGCAGGGGTGAAAACCACTAGGCTCGGTTCTGATAACTGTCTACCACATGTAGAAGACGCTTCAAAACGAGTATTTTGGGCGATATTGAGCCTTAAAATTCATGCTCGCAGTTCCTTAGCTTTTACCAGAGTACAAACATTAGTTCCCAACCAAAAAAAAAGACCCAAGAAATTATAAGGAATGGATCCGCGTGTCCATTGATCTACAATCCAGGTTAATCTAGCTTATCTATGCAAGGAAAAGATAACTGCTGGACATTGCAAATGACGACAGCCTTAAAACTAAGTTCGAGAAAACAACTATGAAGTTTTTTATGGATTAAAGTCATGGCTAAAAATTTTGAGATAAAGTAGTGCAAATCTGATGTCATTGACGTTTATTACCCCCAAAATATTTTCGAAACTAAAAACCAGTTTTGAGCCATGGTCATTGCACACCCAGGCAATCTTATACTAAAAATGATATTAACGTGATTTATTTTGATATTTGTATCATTTTTAACACAGCAAATCTACTTGTGATGCATCTCTTTTTTTTTCTTCTTTTTTTTATTTGACTCATTTTTTTGAACAAAATATTTTGAGTGTTACAATTTTACACTGAATATAGCCCATGTCTATTATAAATTAAGTCCAATAGAACGGGGGGAGAGAGAGAGAGAGAGATGGAGAGATGGAAAGAAAAAGAGAGCCAGAGATAACGACATTGAGAGAGAGAGAGATGGAGAAATGGAAAAGATAAAGAGAGCCAGAGATAAAGACAGAGAAAGAGAGAGATCGAGAGACAGAGAGTTATAAATAGAGTCAGAGAGAAAGACAGAGGGAAAGAGAGAAATGGAGAGAAAGAGACAGATAAAGAGAGTCCAAGAGAAATATATAGAGAAAAAAAGATGGAGAGAAACAGAGAGCAAACAAGGGAATTCATTAGAGACATTTATATTTATTGTAATTGTGTATGAGACAATCGTGGTTGTCTTGTACTGACACTGATATGTTTAAAAGACAACAGTTTTTGACTTATTACAGAACAGCAGAATCCAGGTGTATAAGACACAATCTATCACTCAGCACTGAATTGAATGGTAAGAATAAACGGCTCGTCTGCTTATAGTATTGTGTACTAGACTTGTTCATAATATCGAGATTTTTAACTTAAGCTCTGAGTATAAACTGTACATCTCTTGATTAATTTAACTATTTTTTAAAAAATTAAAAACATAATCGCTTAATATATATTCAAATTTTAAATTTTGTGTTTATTGAAAGTATTTTAAAATTTGTTTATGAATCTGTAAAGCGTTTTAAAGTCTTGTTGCATGTGCAAAAACTGTCAGTAGCATTCCAAACTCTATGTGATAAAATACGATTTCTTTTTTTTTTCAGTCGGTCTAAAACCAAATGTGATTAAATCTTATATTCTTTAATATTTCATGAAACATAATTTACTTAGCTACAAGGTGTTATTATAAAATTTCCAAAGAAACTTCTGCTCATATCTCGCTAACTTCTCGCCCCAATGCAGGATTCATTCCCCGGCTTCCTCCTTGCCACAAAACTGACTTTAAATCAACCTGGACAAAGACACAGCCAAGGGGATACTGGTCACCAAAGTTTCAATGGAACTCTCTGATTTGCGAGCAAAAAACGAACGTGTCAACCGAATGGGTGCACAATTGTCTAAAGAATAAAACGCTGTGGATTTTTGGCGACTCAAACGCCCACTACACCTACATAAACATCCTTAAACTGACTGGATGCCACCACCTCTTTGGCTATTGGCCCATGATATCAAACTGCTCCATCCCAGAATGGGACATCAAACTGATGTTCACACCACATGAGAATCCGAGGTACTCCGAGCTGGAGAGGCCTTACCACTACGGCAGTTTGGCTCACCTCGTCGACACCCTCATCCCGAGCACTGGCAATCACATCTGCCTGTTTCACTTTTACCTCCACTACGTGCTGGCTCACTACAGCTTAGTTTACCTGAGACTGAAGGCGCTCCGCGGGGCCGTGGAGAGACTGTTGGCCAGAAACCCAAACGTCGTTGTGGCGTTTAGGGGTCCTCACATCGTGACAAAAGACTTTGATTGGAACCATTCGCTAGGGGGCGACACCCTGGCCCCAAAATTTATAGACATGATCCGCGAATGGTTTCAGGGTTTAGAGAGTAAGGTGATATTCCTCGACGCCTGGGAAATGTCTATCTGTTCAGAAAATCGTAACTTTCATCCACCGCTAGAATTTTCCAGGGAATTAATTAAAACATTATTATCATTTGCTTGTAAATAGCTGAAAATGGGGGGGGGTAGTTTTGAGTGTGCGTGTGTGGCAAATAAAGGAGATTTCTCTCAAAAGTATTATCTGAGATATCTTTATAGAATTTATTTTATGGTGACTAGTACGTAAGCAGGTGCTGTATAGAACAGGGGTGGGGAAACTTTATATCCGAGGAAGCTATAAGCACCTCATATTTTGAAAAGTAATCCTGTGAGTAGCCATAAATTAAGTTTAAAACTAAAACATCAAGCACAATTGCACGTTTTGTGTAATTTCAATTTTGTGTAAAGTGCAATAATTATGTCTCCAAATTCTTTTTTAAAGTAGACTATTGTTATCCTGTTTTTTTTATAGTAGACTATTGTTATCCTGTTTTTTTTCTATTTGCAATTAATTTGTAGACGTCTTAATTAAGGTCTTTTTTGTGATCAAATATTTGTATTAGAGCAACATCTGCCTCGAGAGCCATGGTTTCCCGACCCCTGGTTCTATATTATCGAATGTGTAAAGTCTGTTAAGATTTTTTTTCTTTTCATTTCTTCAGGAGCCTGGTTTGACAGTAGACTTTTTTGTTTGGGCTGCGATTGGGGTGGGATTGGGTGGGGGAGAAATAGGTGAAGAATGCTTTTCTTTTTGAACTTCATTAATAGATACTTAACAAAAACTTTTTTAAAAATTTCAAAATAATTTTTGTTTTTCACAATTTCAATATAAAAGCAATATTAATATTTAGACAATTATAATGCTGCTAAAACAGATGCTATTCCTTGAAATCATTTTAAAAATTAAACTAAACGCTGTTGGAACAATGTTGCCAGGGAATACGACCCAGACTAATTACGAAAGCAATCTGTCTATTTGGCGAGAAGCTATCATTTTGACAATCACAGTTTGTTTTTTTCTAAATACATTCATAATTGATCCGGACAAGATTTAACCAGCTCTCCCCCTCCACTGTATAAATTCTGCTGGGGACGCCCATGTTTGTGTATGTGTTGCTAGGGGTTGAGAATTCAATTTGTAAATGGATCCAATAATACTTGACATATTGAACGTAAAATAATCGTCATTTACCTAGTACTAATTTAAAACAAAAAGATTATTTATGGATACTAGATATGACCCGTGGCGTAGCATACAACGTAGACATGCTCATAGCTAGTGTAAAGAAAGGTTTGAATGGAAGAACGGACACAAACTATAGCACGAAGAATTCAGGACAACGTGAATGAATGTCGGAGGGGCTTGGGAGCCGTCGCTGTCGTGTTAATGTTCTCGAAGCATGCGCACTGCGGTTAGCTACATGCCTCCACCCTGCAACAACCTAGCTTGACAACAATAAAATTGTATTTAGTCAACCCTAGCTTTCAAAATCTGTGTTCAGGATTTTAAAAAAAATATTTTTAAAAAAGTTTTTAAGATACCACGTTTTGTGAACTAAAAAGAAGAAAATAAATTTTTTCTTGGGCTCTGTTGGAACTTCCCTTCCCCTGGGCTGAGCCAGATCTGTTTTGTTGGATGCACATTGTGGACATTTTGTACATACACACTCTTACACACCAAAATATTTTCGAACTAAAAACGTGGGAGGCATTCGGCTGAAATTTGGTCTATTAATGCTATTACATTAAACTTTTCAGTTTCAAATTCCTCCACAGTCTATATATGATACTTCATTTAAT
>MUZC01004751.1:169776-184674 GCA_002072015.1 Radix auricularia | reverse complement strand
CCCCCCCCCCCCCCCCGTTATTTCAGGTATATAAAATTAAAAAATTACTAATTCTCCTATTTCCCGAGTAGGCAGAAGAATGAACTTTTAGGATATTGTTTAGTACATTACCAAAATTAAAACAGGCGAAAATATATTTAAATTATCACTTTCTGGGGTCCAGGGGCCCAAATGTTTGTTTCCCTATATGAGCTATGTAAAAATTGAAAATCACCAATTCTGCTATTTCACGTGTAGGTAGAAGCATGAAAGTTTGTCAAGTTGTTAAGTACACTCTACCGACGCTAATTTACAAAAAAGAATTTTAAAAATCCCACTCTTGGGGGCTAGGGGCCCAAATGTAGTTTTTTCTTAAATTAAAAACCGTCTTATCTCTAATTCTCAAATTTACCGTATACGTAAAAAATGAAACTTTTTGAAGTTATTGAGCACATTCTCCCAACAAAAATAGAGAAAAACAATTATAGAATTCTCATTCAGGGTTGGGCTGGTGTTCCCACATGTATTTTTTTCCTTAAAAGAGCTGTATTTCACATCTCCAATGGTAACAGCTGAAAACTGGTAACAGCTGAAAACATATTTAAATTATCTCTCTAAAGGGGCGGGGCCCAATGTAGTTTTCTTCTTTATATGAGCGATATAAAAAGTTAAAATTACTAATCCTACTATTTCCCGTTTAGGTAGAAGCATGATACTTTGGGAAGTTGAGAAATACATAACTGCAATGGTAAGAGGAGTAAAAAAAAATCAGTCCCCTGGGGCCCGGGGCCCAAATTTATTTGTTCTGATATAAAAAACAGACTCATTACGTATTCTCTAATTTTCGGTAATGGAAGCATAAAAGTTAGGAAATTTGTTGAGGAGGCACTCACGATAAAAGTTAACAAAGCAAAATTTTATACTCCTGCTCATGTGGGACCAACGTTTATAAAATGTAAAAACCACTAATTCTCCTATTTCCGAGTAGGTAGAAGTATGACATTTTCGAAAGTTTTTGAGTACACTTCTGCGATGGTAAAATGGGAAAAAAATATTTATACAACTTATTGGAAGCCTGGTGCCCAAATATAGTGATGTTTATTTACTCATATAAGCTATATGAAAATCTTTAATTCTACTATGTGGAAAAATGGGAATTCGGAAAGTTCTAAATTACATTACAACGATGGTGCAGTCTTAACTGGTGTACCAGAGTCTTGGGATTGCTGGTATAGAATTGCAGACACTATGCTTTTCTGATAGGCAATTGTATTTACCTGCTTTAAGATAAATGTACTCTTTTACTTCATGGAAATAAACAAATAGTACGCTTCAACAGAAAACCTCATTTAAAACCCGTGGGAAGCCGGGCACTTGCCTCTGGTATTTATATATAATCATTGTTACAAATTATGTTTTAGGGCTGCCGAAATTAAAGATTAATTTCACGATTAATGATATAGCAATTTAACGATTAATTGACCATTACTTACAAATTATGTAAAGTCATACAGGAAAAAAATAAATAAAAAATAGGTGTCGATAAATAATAACTAATTTCATGGTGATTACGCGAACATTTTGGATTTAAACTATTGACTGACGGGAAGGTTTAAAATGTTGATAAAGTTTGCCTACCATGGTTCTAAAACTTCGCCTACTTATCAAACCAAATAATAATAGCTAATGGCAGTACATGTAATGGAGTTTGACTCAGAGACAGAAATGACGACAGCTCTTCTGATGAATTACTGCGTTACGAATTGGAGATGAAAGTTCATTAATCTATTCAACCACTACAATTGTGGAACTTAATGAGCACCGATATCCAGTAGGATTTTGTGCACACCAGTTACCTCAGTTCCACCTGAATGATTGTTCCGCTCGAATGGCTATATTGTCTATTAGACCCACTCATCACTTGAACCAAATAATGTCAACACACTTGTCTTTTTAGGTAATTGGTTTAAACATGACATATAGATCTAAAGGTGTTATTTAATTATAAACAAGAATTGTTAATAAGTATTACTTATGATATCATAACTTTTAAGTTTTGGCTTTAATCGAAATTAACGATTAAAAGATGAATAGAAGGAAAATAAAGTTCAAACAAATAACGAAGATAACACACACAAAAAGATATTCCAAAGCGTAATACAGATTTCAAATGAGTAAAAAAAAAATCTCACTGACGAAATTCCTGGCCACAGTCAACGGAAGCTAAACAAATAGCTCCCATTTTTTACGTCCGTGACATTCCCGGATGCAGTAAATCCAACTTTTTCCCCACTTTTGATACACACAAGTACCTCGTCATCTGCTGTGGTCCTCAAATTTCCGTATCTTTCCACATGGTCAACACGACACTGGACGGTATCGGAAATATTACAACGCGCAAGTCCACTGGTGACACCTGCTACCATGACCTTCGACCTGGCAATATCTTTGAATCTTCTAGCAGAGGTCTGCTCAAGTAAGTCTTGTCCCCGGGAAACACGTACGGTCCCCTGGCAAGGAAAGGCTTATAAGGAACCAGGGGACGGGAACTCAGCAAATTTCAGTCGTTTAAGCTGTCATGTTACATTCAAACTCATCAAAACGATTATCACAAGACTCTAACGTCTTCTCGTTGTGTTGAGCTATAGCCTCATAAATTGTAATCGGATGGTCGTTCCATATTGAATGAATGAATGTATTCGCTATGCCGATCAGACCAGTTGTGGAGTTTGAGTCAAATACATCAGTTTATTGACTCAAATGCGAACAGAGCATTCCCCAACTAACTCATATTTCAACAGGCTAGACCATTACAGGGACTCGAACTGCCGCCACTGCAGCCTAGCTTGTTAAGCTACACCTTTTAACTTCGTATCCCGTGCTAGCTATGGAGGTTAGGAAGGCAAACGTGTCCCATGTGAAGACAGTGTTGTATGGCACTGCTCAGGGGATGAAGCAGCTCGCGCAGGCATTTACCAAGGCCTTAAGAGAAAAAGTCTCAGACCAAAAGAATATGTAGAATAAGAAGATTGTTGTCCCAAAATTCCTCATGAATAGCGTGATGGTAGAATACATCATGTTCGCCATGCTCTATGTAGGGCTATGGGAAATATTTTATAATTTTATTGTCTTGTTGACTTAAAATGGAGGGCAGATTCCTTATTTGAAAGACATTTATCCTACATGAACTTAAATGGATACAAAAATTATTAAAATATTGTTCAATAAATAATGAATTTGACTAATTACGTTTAGCAAAATTTGATTTAAAATATGCTGTAGTTTGGCAACACTTAACCGCACAACAATAAAATTCATTAAAAGCTTTACCAAGGAAAATTTAAATGAATAATAAGAATAGCAGTTAGACTTAATTAATAAAAACTTTGATCAGCCTTTTACCTGTGAATGACCAAGATACATGTGAACACAATGAAGATGCAACATCTTAGGTAAAAAAAAAGTTTCGCGCGTTTGTTTATAGAACTCCTCATCTCCTTTGGATGGAGCTTTCTGATAAAAAATTATCTGAGAGGAAGTTTTATTCAGCTACATCGCATGTCTCTATTGATCCTACGCGTGGAAGAAAGTTAGCAGTCCCGAACCTGCGGTCTTTATGGGGCTTACCGGAAGGCTGAGAGGCCTGCCCCCATGAGCGGTCGCTTGTGAAGCGGCCACCTGTGCGTTCAGGACACAAGGTAGAAAACGCCTCCCACGTAGTTGACCCCCCAAAGGAGGGGTGGAATTTTCCCTACTTCGACTCGCTGCCACTTCGTCTCCACACTGGCAAAGCACACGAGTCTCTATGGTCAGTACCGCCGCAATGTGGTGGGTCTTCAATGACCTACCTAGGGTGTGAGCCCCACTGGAAGGTTTCCTCATAGCTGGCGTCCGCGTCGTTCTTAGAGGTTTCTTTATCTTATGCGTGCTGGCACACCTGGCCCTAAACCGGAAGCGCTCAATGTCTCTATTAAATCATTATCTATTCTTCAAGTTATTTTATAAGATAAATAATTAAAAAAATTAAAATCGTCTGCAAGAACTAAACAAAGTTTTAAAATGTCACTTTTAGTTAAAAGGGTCCAAGAATATTAATTTAAGATGTTCACAGTGAGGTCACATGAGGGGATAACATAGAAAGTGAATTTAAAAGACGCCTGCTTATCAGAATAAATCAGATTTAAATATTTAAAATAAACCAAAAAAAACAACAAACAGTGCACTCTGTTTTCTTTACTTTACAATTTATTATTTTATTTTAAAAATTATCTTTGGATGTAAAGTGGGTTATAAGACAACTAATTAAGTTATGAATTTAATGATTAAAAATTTGTAATAGAATAATGGATACATAAGTAAAATTTAAAATTAAAAAAGCCATTTAAAAAAAAGTTTTTTATTCACTACAAGTCCTTTATATACGAGACATAACTATAAGGATGTTATAATGCGAAGAGCAAAACAATCCGAAAATACAAAATTCTAGTAATGTCTCGTAAAAATTAATTAATATTATGCGCACCGATCGTGAATATATTTTTAAAAAGAGCTGTAAATGTAATGAGCACCTTATTGCGTGACATGAAAGGTCGTTGAACATATTACGCACCACAACACTCTATCTCAAAAAATTAACATGATGTAAAGAAATAAATGAAATAATTTTAAAATTCAATAACTGTCCATTCGGTCAGTCGGTCGGTCGGTCGCACGGCTCAGACACCACAAAGGATATAAAAATATTTAGGTGTACATCAAAAATAATCTTGCTTTGAGTGCAAAAAAATGTAGTTTTTTTTTCTTTTGAAGCAATAACAAAAACCCGATGTTCACATTTCCAATACCTTCATGGGAAACTTTTTGCCTGAATACTTAAAGTTAGTAACTTTGAAGAATTTGACGATTTTAACCGCACAAAAAGCCAGACTTCTCGCATTCCTCCCCGTGTTTTAGGCCTAATATTATAACAAAGTAGTATGTTGACCAACGGCAACATCCTTGTAAGCACCTCGACCTCATAAGATCGTTTGGCTCTGTTCATAGGTTTTATTTTTAAGACTTGAATTCAGTACATTGATAAAAAAAAGTTTTCTTATCTAGTATCGCACTTATTTAAGACGCTCCACTTCTTTTAAATGAAAGCGTCCTAATTTTTAGGAATATCAACAGTCAGTACAACAGCTTTTTACAAGTATATATAAATATATGTATTAGTTATTTATAGTAATGTTAATTAATGATAGCCATGGTGATGATGCTAATGCTTATAATGATGATAGCAATGATGATAATGCTTATAATGATGATAGCAATGATGATAATGCTTATAATGATGATAGTAATGATGATAATTTTGATAAAATTAATAATTATTATGTATTTAAGCATGATAAAAAACAATGAAATAGTTATAATAATAATTATAAAAATAATAATAAAGTCACAAGTAGTTCTACATATCCCCCCCCCCCCAAGTTTATGTGAACGTTAATGGTCATTGTGCTCCCTACACCACTTTCCTCGCCTTTGAGAAGACATAGATTGAATTGCATCGAAAATGCAACTAAATATTTTTGGGGGATTTGGTGGGATTATCTAAGACCTTGTACTCGCCTCATTTTGTCACTTCACATAAATCAAAAAATATCAAACGCATTCTCTCTCTCCCTCTCTCTCTCCCTCTCCCTCTCTCTCTCTCTCTCTCTCTCTCTCTCTCTTCCCCCTCTGTAATCATTGCTAATAATTTAGTTTGTATATGAACCTTAAAATATTATGAAAAGCTAATAATGGTTGCAATCACGACGCCAATTTTTTAAAGGGGCACCTATGTGAGATTTAGCCTAAGTCGCAGTAATTCTGTGGCTCCAAAATTGTGTGACTTAATACAGTAAATCCGTTTTTCTTTGCAGGGACGGATTATGCCATCTTAGAGCCCTAGGCAATAACTCACATGTGTGCCCCTTCTACGCCAGGCCCCCGATCATCCACTGAACTCTTTTATGCTCAATATATTTCTAAAAACTAACAAAGAAAAACACTTGTTAGCACACATATTTGTACTACTATCTTATAATATATAATATATATATAATAATGTATTTTTCTATTAAAATTAATAGTTAATTACTTTTGTAAGAATTATATAGTTAATTACTTTTGTAAGAATTATAGTTTATAGTAAAGATTAATGTAATATTTTTAATATAAGAAAAAGTCAGAGAGAACATACATTTACATTGTTAAGTTATTTTGTTAGATTTACATCTGGCAATGTTTTTGCGTACATCATCAAAGTTATTTTTTGCGCTACAAGAATGCCTCATTCATCAGCAGAGATAAGGAATCAAGCCTTTCTCGTTTCCTTGTCATCTCTTGAAATTTTTGTATGTTTCAAATGAGAAATAAAGCTTTCAGTTGAACAATTCGTAACCATTTATCTCTACTTTTGGAGAAGCACACTCGATGTTGCCTATATTACTTTGTATAATTCTGAATGGTTGAACATGTTTTCAGATTTTGATGCACGAAACAAGCGGTGAAAATATAAGGGGAACTGTTGAAGAGATGTGTGGGAGAGGTGTGGACAAAAGACAGTAGAACAACAGATCATGGAAAGGAAGTGGAGATGGATTGGACACACCCTTCGAAAAGATAACAGCAGGGTGAGACAGGCCTTAGATTGGAACCCCCAGGGAAAACGCCAGCGACGAAGACCCAAGCGTACATGGACACGGAGCATGTTACATGAGGCTTGAAGAACTGGAAAGAACGGGGAAGAATTGAAGCGACTGGCAAGGGACCGTGCACAGTAGCGAGCTTTGACAGTGGCCTGTATTCCACAAGGAACCCAAAGGACAAATGATGATGATGTTGAATTTCAGTATATAAATTAAAGTTCAGTTCTTTAGGATACGAATGTATTAATCCTTTACAATATTTAGATAATACTGGTACTTCGACCGAAATAGAAAATCAAACTGCTACATCATTATATATCCGTCCTCGTCTAACCAAGTTTGTCTATATGCATAGGCGTAGACAGCAAATATACGAAATATGTCTCTGGCATTCAGAGCTACCTCCGGGTTATCGCCATAAATGACCACTGACGTTCGTTTACGATTAGGGTTCACAGTTGACGTATAACACCTGGTGATATTTCTTTTGTAATTTCTTCGAATCTTTCAAACTCATTCCCAGGTTCATGCAAGTGATCTGCTAGTTAGAATACAAATCAGAAGGAAGACGTATTCAAGTTCACGTGCTCATGTTTTAGAGCTTGACGACCAGTTCTGTGAAAATGTTGTAAGCATGAGAACAAATTAGAATTCAGGCATTTATTTGAAATGTTTTCTGCTTCATTTTTGGTGGTTCCCTTCTGTGACTGATCTTCTTGTAAAAATTATATCGCTTCTATAGTCTGAGGTTGAACCATTGGAAAAGCTTCATTTACAAAAGCACGTGCTTATCATCTGGTATCGGAAAGTGACTTTTCCAGGGTTTTTATTCACAAAGCATCCTTTTGGAATCTTCACCTGGGACCAAGGCTAAATAATGTGGGATTCAATACTACATTTCCGATATGCTAATGTCATGTCGATTACGCTGGGTTACCGGGACAATATACATATTTTTCTTGAGGACTTGTTGCGCCTCCCACAACCTCCGTGCCCTAGTCACGTGCCTTGTTTGTCTAATGATTTATCCAGTTCTGATTCTATCCATCAAAGAATGAACAAAACTTTTTTGTCTGCAAATGTACTTGTAAACAAATTATAATAATGCCAGGAAAAGTATGTAAGTAACAACAAACATAAATAATTAATAGGAAAAAAATTATTAGAACTATTTTCTTAAATTTTAATCGAATTTTAATCGATCAAATTTAATTTTATTTGATTAATATTGTTAACGATTAATTAATGTTTAATTTCGGCAGCCGGAAAAATACATGAATAAATAAAAAAAAATTAAAAAACAAATTGGAATATGACTTTACTCAAAGTAAAATGTCAACCCTTAAAAGTATGAAACAAGAAACAAATTAAAAAACAATTTCATTCATGAAATCATTTAAACCAAACTGAACATGCAAAGGAGAAATAATGAATTTCCCAAATAGTTAAAGGATTTTTAAAAATACCAAACTATCTTTAGGTTATAGGTTGGATAAATATTTATTAATGTAATATATAATAATTAAAGGCAATTTCTGTCCGCTCTCTCCGGCCATTGATAGCTATTGGTCCGACAAACTCATATAGACAATTACAAATATGCACTAGCAGAGAAAAGTTTTAAAAAATAATTTACATATTGAAAAAATTTACGTGGACATGCAAAAAGAGTTTTTTTGTTTGTTTGTTTGTTTGTTTGTTTGTTTTCAAGACTTTTTTTAGCAGTACGCTCAGTGATTTATAGTCCAAAACTATGTTTTTACGGGTTATTTATTATAACTATAATGAAGAGTAATTTTGACGTGATACACATGTGTGGCCGGCCGGTCGAGACGGCGGTTGCAATGGAGGTAACACGCCACCGAAACGATGTCGGACCGTCCTGGACGGGCTTTGTTACTCGTAAGAAAATAAAACTAAATTGCAAACTTAAATTAGCCAGGCAAATACTAGAATATGCATCTTCTTTGATAACATTTTGCCAAAGAAACAAACCCCCCAAAAAATATTAAAAATTTTAAGAAAAATCTTTAAGATTAATTATTGGATAATTTTCAGAAATGACAAGAGCCGATTCGACATTTCCATGATTACACCTAGAAATACTCAAATATAGAAACATATGAATAATAAATCAAATTATTTATACCTATTTGGAAGTAAATCTCAACTTCAATCTAATGAAACACAACGATGAAACATACTAACCATCCTCATTGCCAATTAAGCTTAGATAAGATCACAAAAAAAAAAAAAAAAAAAAAAAAAAAAAAAAAAAAAAAAAAAAAAAAAAAACAACTAATGAAAACTAACAAACTATTAACATTCAAATTTCTAATTGAATCAAGACAGAGCATCAAACCTCGGACATACGACCGACTCATTTACGCATTGATAGATTAACGATAAAGTCAGATAAAAAAATATTTCGAAAACAGTTCACGTGTCATTCTTAATCAGAAATCAAATATAAATAAACTTAATGGCTTGATTCTAAAATTAAATCAATTCAATTTGGGCGAAGATGTTTTTTATTATTATTATTATTTAATTTTTTTAAAAAATACTAAACATTTGTTAGAAAACTTTCTTTCTTTTTTTTTCGATAAATAAAATGAGCCAGACACAAGATAAAACACAAGAAAAAAAAGATTTTACTTTACCTACTGTTGTTTGCATGTAGTCTAATCGCCTATCAATTAACGTGGAAAGAGTTTGACGTTAAAAAAATGAAAATTACTAAATGGAGATTTTTTTTTAAAAAAAGTAATGTAAGTCCAATAGCCGATGTATGTAGGGGGTCCCTAAAGAATATAATAGGGGCTTGGTAGACCTGGGGGATGGGGGTGCCCCGATTCCCTTCCAGGTCAGCGGAGAAGTTTCTTAGCGTCACTCATTATTCATTCTTATTGTGGCTTTGAGTGGGCTCAATCCCACCCCCCTCAGCTTGTAAGGCGAGCCTGTTATTGACTTCGCTATCCAGCGATATATAGTGTAAACAAGCTGCCACATTGTTATAGAAAATGTTTGTCATATTATGTGCTCAGCTTACATGCTTGATAAAAAAAAGTGTTTATACATTTTTATGTTAATGTTAGCTTTAGACTCCAAGTATTACAAAGTCTAACTCATTTAATGACTGAGCAGAGTAGCAGCAAGATCTCACTGTTTGAATCCTGGACACAGTAGCAGCAAGGTCTCACTATTTGATGCCTGGTTACAGTAGCAGCAAGATCTCACTGTTTGATTCCTGGGCACAGTAGCAGCAAGGTCTCACTGTTTGATTCCTGGGCACAGTAGCAGCAAGATCTCACTGTTTGATTCCTGGGCACAGTAGCAGCAAGGTCTCACTGTTTGATTCCTGGGCACAGTAGCAGCAAGGTCTCACTATTTGATGCCTGGTTACAGTAGCAGCAAGATCTCACTGTTTGAATCCTGGGCACAGTAGCAGCAAGGTCTCACTATTTGATGCCTGGTTACAGTAACAGCAAGGTCTCTCTATTTGATGCCTGGTTACAGCAGCGGCAAGGTCTCACTATTTGATGCCTGGTTACAGTAGCAGCAAGGTCTCACTATATGATGCCTGGTTACAGTAGCAGCAAGGTCTCACTATTTGATGCCTGGTTACAATAGCAGAAAGGTCTCACTATATGATGCCTGGTTACAGTAGCAGCAAGGTCTCACTATATGATGCCTGGTTACAGTAGCAGCAAGGTCTCACTATTTGATGCCTGGATACAGTAGCAGCAAGGTCTCACCATTTGATGCCTGGTTACAGTAGCAGCAAGGTCTCACCTTTTGTAGCCTGATTACAGAAGCAGTAAGGTCTCACTATTTGATGTCTGGATACAGCAGCAGCAAGGTCTCACTATTTGACGACTGGGCACAGCAGCAAGGTCTCCCTATTTGATGCCTGATTACAGTAGCAGCAAGGTCTCACTATTTGATGACTGGGTACGTAATTGCAAAGTGTCAGGTATTGTGAGTGCCATAAAGATATTGAAACAGTTTAACAACTTAATTTTGAAATCAAACCATTATACTTTGTTCGAATGATAAACACCAAGTTCTTTTATTAGAAATATTCGTTGCTTCAATTTGTGACAATTCGATTTGTTTTAATATTTTATATAGACATTAGTTAAAACCTCCGTGTGCGATGGATATTCAATTTTACTCATTGTAAGTCAGGGATATAATGTTCTATTCAAAATAAACTTAACTCATTTGTATTTTTTAGAATAACAAAAAATTGTTTGCCTAACCTATGTGATGAGGCATTTTTGTATTATGTGATAACTTCCTTAAATAAACCAGTTCGACGGCCTCTCCGTGTCAGTAGTATAAGTTGTATGAAACGATTAGTATTGTGGAGAATAATCCACATGGCGTCATATTTGACTTTGTTTTTTGTCATTTCCAGTCATGAAGAGTCACTTCCGGTTATGATAGGGTTAATAGCGGTTCTGATAAGTCGCTTTCGTTAAGTGTTGTGCCCAGATGGCGACGAAAATGTCAAGATGGTGTACTTTCATTTTCAGTGCGTGCGGTGCCCCGAATACGGCTAGAATGGCGACCAAGATGGCGATGTGACACTTGGAGTAATTTCATTATGTGTATTAGTATCCTTGTATAATTCATGTTATACACGACATCTTTATGATGGGCACAATGCACTTATTTGTAGTTTTTTAGAGATTAAGGGACAGTAACTGCGTAATTGATTTAAATGTAACTTATTTCTCCTTCTTTTTGAATTTAAACTTTTTATAATTTTATATATTACAGTGGTGGTGGGGGGGAATCGCCCATCAACTTAGCAAACTTGTGTAAGTTCTTAACAAGTGCACTTGAGTTTAGTAGGATAATGATGACATGTTATTATACAACATATTTAATTTCGGCGCATTGGTGTTCTTGTAGCATTTTGAAAGTTAAAGGGAAATAATCGTGTACTTGAATTAATTTTTTTTATTTCCCTTTGCTATTAAATTTTTTTAATTTAAATTTTTTAATATAACACAGGTTCATAACAACATTGGAACTCTAATAAGATTGCAGGATTACACACAAGCCATAGATACGCGCGTAAAAAGCAATAATCTTCTGTTAGAAGGAGCGTTTGTATTAATATTAGAAGGAGCGTTTGTAGCAGATAAGATAAGATTATACTTTAAATATCACTTAAGTTTTACTCATAAACTCCATTTGTCAGCTAATTTGGCATACAATATTGATTTTATACATTTTTTGTTTCAACTTGAGACGAAATTTAAGTAATGTATAAGTAGCTTTTACAAATTTGAAGTTCACCAATACGATCGGAATTGTATTTGGAATCAGTTCCATAGCTGCCAATGCTTGTGGGGTTTGCTTATATGTTAATAGACATTGAAATTTGGTAGAATCTTGTTACTTTTCTTGTAATAACAAATCGAATATGTTAAAGAACAATTTCTATAAAGAAAATTCTCTTCTTCTTAGAAGTTGTGTTTATTTTTACAAGTTGATAGTTCCTTTACCTTTTGGGAAATTTTAATAAGGGGTAGTCATTAAATGACGTCACGCTCTTAGAGGTGGGGGGGCACAATTTTGTGACGATGTGTCCCGAGGGGGAGGGAGGTGGTGGGTTGAAAAAATGTGACGTCACATCGAAAGGGTCGTTTAAAATAAAACTTCCACTTAAGTATTTTTTTCTCTTACAATTTATTTTATAACTTTTTAAAAATTATTATAATATATTTTTTTTGGTTTGTTTCTCTTACGACAGGAGTCTGTGAAATGTTTTTGGCGTTACTATAAGACATACACGTTAATGTGTAGGTCACTTCCCCCCCCCCCCCCCCGCGAAATGCAACTGGTGAATGTTGAAAGCATGATAAGTGTCTAAAAATGATCTGAATAGGGTTCAGTGAAGACATTTTAAATCAAAACGACACGGACTATCCATTTTTTTCTTCTTTTTTTGTGGGGGGGAAGGGGTATTATTTGATAAAGTTATTAACTTTAAAATTTGATATAATTGTATGATTTGTTTTTGGTCTACTGCCCCTGTCCAATTGAGATTTAATGTTAAATGTGCCCATTTAAAATTAGTCAAAATATTCACTAACTTTAATAAATGCCATTCTTGACATCGCAATTCGAGAGGAGCACAAATCAATTTTTCTTAGCTCAGTTTTTAAGGCATTAATTTTAAGTGTCCCAGGAAGGATACTTGATACAGTCAGGACATGAGGATTAAGATTATTGTTATTCGTGTCAATATAAATGAAAGTAGGGTGGATTTAGGTATCTTCGTATAGTACGTAGGTTAGAAATCTAAATAATGGTCAAATTTAAAAAATGCATTTTCTTGAAGGAACCGGTTCAATAGTGGGCATATGTTCAAAGCGTAATTACGACGGATTTTAATATATCTAATGGATTGTAGTGGATTTAAATGACCAAATTAGTTTGCATTACCCCTAAGAATTCCCTTTTGGCCCCAGATAGGGTATTTAACTCCTGTTCGGGGACACCAGTCTTACGAGATGACCGTAAGTTAAATAAGTTATTTCTTTAAAACATATTTTTAAATATATAATTTTAAAATATTATCCTAACCAAAGAAGTTAACAGTGACGATTAATAGTCAATGTTTTATTTGTATGTATTAAAATGTAATATAATCGATGGATGTTAACACAGTTCATTTTTTTAAGGCCGGTTAGGCATTTTTAAAAACGCTCCAGTTCAATAGCAAACCTAAAAAATCTTTGTATATATAAATCAAAGTATGTCCGTATGTGTGTGTGTGTGTGTGTTTTCCGTTATAGCTGACTTAACAATTCATCCGATTGTCATCAAAATTTTTGAGACTTTTGAGTACCTTTCCGGAATGGTAACTGGTTTTTTTTCTCTCTATTTATCACTAAAAGGGCGCCAGGAGCCCTAAATGTCAATTTCTGCTTATATGAGCCTGTAAAAATTAGTTAAAGGGCTATCTACTTGATAAATGGATGGATCTTTACCAAATTTTGTAATTACATTCTTGATAGCCAATATTAAAATAATATAGGGCTGGGGGTCTATAATAACTTTTAAAAATAATCATTTAAAATTTTATTCCCCAATTCAATCATTAAAGATCTTGAAAAATGATGATAAATGTATCCATTATCATCCATCTTAAAATAGACAGGTGTTTTCAACTTTATATCTTCCCGTGAATTGGCCCTGGGGCCTTTAATGTCATATTTTAATTATAAAATCTATATAAACATAAGTTTCTGTGTTTAGTATCTGAGTAGATGAATGGATCTTAAAAAGACTTTGTCTACAAACACTTGGTATCTCATATTAAAATAATTAAGGGCACTGAACTTAAAATGTCAATTTTTTCGTGGCAGGGGGCCCAAATGTCTTTTTCTTAAATGTTTAAAATGTTTTTCCCATTTAATTTTAAACCATCTTTAGAAATATATCCATGTGGAAAATTAATTTAAAATGAACACGTTTTTTAATTTGAAATCTTGCTCGTAATGAGCCAGGGGGCCCCTTGATGTGTTTCCCCTTATATCCCTCCTCATATTTATAAATCAAATTACGTATGTATGTTTTTGTCTATTAAAACAGACTAAACCAGTTCCCCGTTCACGAAGACGATGATACTTAAGGAAATCGATTATGCTTTGTGAAGATATTCTTTTTCTAAAACATTGACACTTATTAGGTGCCGGGGCCCCAAATTATTTTTGTCCGAGCTATATAAAAATTAGTTATTGCATCGGCTACTGAAAAAATGAATAGATCTTGACCAAACTTAGTGCATACATACTTTATAGCCCACATTAAAATACCATATAGTTTTGAACTCATAATGACCATTACTTTTGGGTAAGGGGCACAAACTCTTTTTTTTCGAAAATTTTTAATACTTTATTTCCTTTATGATATTACCCTACCTTTAGAGATATTGAAAAATTTATTTATTAATATTTAGATTGAAATAATTATGATATTAAACTTAACTTCGTGCACCGATTGGGCCTGGTGGCCCTTACTTTCATGCTTGCATATAAGCGCTATATAAAAACTATTTTTAATTGTTAGCTACTGTGTCAATTGATTTATCTTAACAAAACTTTGTATATAAAAATTTGATGGCCAATATTAAAATACTATAGGACACTGAACTCCTAATAACCATCACTTCGGGGACGGGGCCCTAAGTGTTATTTTAATTTTTTTTTTTTTTTTT
>MUZC01004751.1:153299-169742 GCA_002072015.1 Radix auricularia | reverse complement strand
TTTTTTTTAATCTGTTTAATGTAATTTTCCAACGTATAGTAGCTTTATAAAAGTTAGTGTAAGCATAAGTTACTGAGAAAATTAATGGAGCTTGCCAACATTTATATATATATATAAATCAAAGTTTGTATGTATCTAAGTAGGCATGTATGTATTCATGTATATATGCACGTACGTAAGTATTTAAGTTTGTATGTATGTACGTATGAATGAATGTATGTATATGTTTGTCCGTTACAGCTGAGTAAACAATTAATTCGATCACATTGAAACTTAACGAAATTTTCGTGTCTGCTTCCCAGAATGATTTTTGTGTGAAAAAAAAAATAAAAATGACTGTGACACTCAAGGGGGGGGGGGGCGTCGCCCCAAATCTTTTTTTCCTTATATGAGCAATATAAAAATTTGTTTAACTTTTGGCTACTTGGAAAATGAATGGATCTTGACCAACCTAGGTACATACATACTTTAAAGACAATATTAAAATAACATACGGCTTTGAACTCCTAATGTTCATTCCTTTGGCAACGGCGCCTATAATCTTTGTTTTCATAAGCATTTAAGAATTAATTCCAATTTTAATTTTACATGAGCTTGAAAGATATTTAAAAATATATCTATTATGAATTAGAACGATATAAACATGTATTTTAAAGTTAATTTCTTGCACCGATTGGGCATATGGGCCCTTAATTTCGTTTTTGCCGATATGAGCTTTACATAAAGTATGTAAGCTATAACGACTGTAAAAATGAATGGATCTGAGCAAAACTTGGTGTATAAAAAGTTTATAGCTGATACTAAAATGATATTGGACATTAAATATCTAATATTCATATTTTCAGGCCGGGGCCTTGATTATTTTTTTTAAACGTTAACAATTTTATTCCCCATTCAATTTCATAGTTTCGACAAATATCGACAATATACTCAATAGTATCCAAATTAAAATTAAGAAATGTTTCAAAATTTAAATCTTGCACCAATGGGGCCAGGTTGTCCTTGATTTCAATTTTTGTTTATTTATATCTATATATATATATATATAAATCAAAGTATGTCTTTGTGTGTGTGTCTGCATGTCCTTTATAAACCATGCATCCGATCGTCGTGAGACACTCCCGGAGAGATAACTGGCAACATTTTTCCCCTCATGGGCAGCGGGGAGCCGAATTTTTCAATTTTTGCTAAAATGAGCTATACAAAAATTAGTTAAAGCTTTAGTTACTGAGTAATTTGAACTTGAACAAACCAAACTTTGTTTATAATAAATACTTGACCACATATATTAAAATAATAAATGGAACTGAACTCCTAATGAAATTCCTTCGGGCTAGGGTCAAAAAAATATAATTTTTCCTTAAACGTTTAAGATTTTAATCCCCATTCAATTATAAATGATCTTGACAATTAATTACAGATATCTTATATATTATTATGCAGATTTGAAGGAACTGGTGTTTTCATTTTTACATCTTGCAATAAATGAGCCCTGGGGCCCATAATTTCATTTTTTCCTTATACAACCCATATTTACAAAAAATGAATGGATCTTAACAATTAAAATGCTGCAGGGCATGGACTTCTAAATTTTTTTCCTTCAGTGCGGGGGCCCTAAATTTCTTTATTCGTATAAGTTTAAAATGTTTTCCCCATTCAATTATTTAACGATTTTCATCCATGATGAAACTAGACTTTAATGAACAGATTTTATAAATAGACAACTTGCACCGAATAGGCCTAGGGGTTCCTAAATGTTTTTGTTTCTTATATTAGCTGTATTAAAACTATTGTGAACGCGTAAGTGACTGAAAAGAGTATTGGATCTTGCCAATCTTAATACATAAATGTCAAGTGTCTTTATTTAATTAATATAGGGCACTGAACTTCTAATGTTCATACCATCAGGGCAAGGGGCCCCAAATGATTTTTAATGCGCTTTAATAATTTAGTTCCCTTTTGAATTTTAGACGATATTGAGAAATAAATTTTGAGTCCATGGGAATGTTAATAACAAATTAAATTATCTTTCATTTTTTAGCCAGTCACTTTTATATCATTTTAAAATAAATTAAGTTTTTTAAATTATTATTTTTTTTATCTGTTCATTATTGTTTGCTCTGAAACTTTTTTTTCTTTTGCACACTCCCGCGTAGATTTCTGGTATAATTGTTTTTAAAACATCACTCATTTGATTCTTACATTTATTCATTATTACTTAGATGGTTGGAACGCACGAAAGGTCAGCTAGCAACATTACAAATGTTTATGTTAATATTATTGTTACCCCAAAAGGAGTGGGGATTCTAGCGAATTTGATAAGCCCACAATGATTTATCAATTCCCCCAAGAGTTCACTTTTAGCCCCAAAAGAGATAATTTACTGCTGTTCAACGACCTCTCTTTTAAATCGCCCGATGGCGGTAGTATTGTTTTTTTTATGCAACAATTTAAACACGCTTAGTGCATTGGTGACAAATTTATATCCCTTTTGTGAAATAGATTTTTACGTGAATTTGTGGGGAAAAAATTGAAAAAAGACAAACCAAAAAAAAAAAAAAAACTCTAGTGAGCTTCGGAGTAAAAGTGTATGATAATATTGGATATGTTATTAATGTTATAATATTTTTCAGTATTGAACAAGAAAAAATTACTGTATATTGTGACGCATTAGATGGCACACTACTTTCTTGTACAATTGTGGAGTTCGTACAGTACTCGACATATTCCTCTTCCAGGGCATACCTAGTAATTTTTAGAAAACATGAGATTTGATATCAATGGGTCGTAATTTTAGATCAAATGCCTTTGACGTGCACAAAGAAAACTGTCACTATAAGATCGATATGCATTTGAGGAATCGTCCTGTATCTGTATATTCTAGGTCTATCAATAATTAAATGATTCTTGTAATATCAATTTTTACACTCACGAGCTTGAAGTGTAAAGTTAATATAATCAAAGGGTCTTTTGCATTACGGCTGCATTGTTCGTTAGCTGTTTTGCTATGTCTTGACAATTAAATTTTTAAAAAAAAATATAATAGTTTAATAAACAAGCCGAATTTATACTTTATAGTAAAAGCCAAAATTTGAAAGCTGTTAGGCCGATAACCATCATCTCTATCAGGACCACCACAGCAATCGGAGCTTGGAATGTCCGCACGATGTATGACGCTGGCAAAAATGAACAGATTATCGTCGAGATGAGGAACTATAAGCCCACCTTTCTCAGAATTAGTGAAGCAAGATGGCCTGGACTGGGACAGAAGATATTAATCTCGGGAGAGATTGTGATATTTTGGGGACACGAAGAAGAGGATGCCCCACATACTTTGGGTGTCACCATGATGCTATCAAGGACAGCAAAAGGAGCACTCATTGGATGGGAGGCCCATGGACCTAGAATTCTTTTAGCAACCTTTCGGACAGAGAAGCGTAGCATCAAGCTAGCTGTCATCCAATGCTACGCACAAACTAATGAAAGCAAAGAAAGAGACTAAGAAAAATTCTACAATAGAGTGATGACCATGGTCCAGGGTCGCCCACGGAGGAACATCGTCATCCTCATGGGAGACTTCAATGCCAAGATCGGCAATAACAACACAGGGTATGAAGTGGTTATGGCACAACAAGGGATAGTTGAGATGAAAGACAATGGTGATAGGTTTGCAGACATATGTGCCACAGCAGACCTGGTCATAGGAGGGAGTATTTTCCAGCACAAGAGAATACATAAAGCTACATGGGTCTCACCGGACATGAGAACGATGAACCAAATAGACCATGTATGCATTTGTAAAAAATTCAGGCGATCTCTCCATGAAGTACGTGTAAAGAGTGGAGCTGATGTTTCCTCAGCTCACCATCTTCTTGATGTCAGGATAAAATTAAAGCTAAAGAGACATTATATCGAGCAACCAGCATGTAGATCTCGGTATAATACCTTCCTTCTGAAGAACCAAGCCAAAAAGGAAGAATTCAAGACCTCACTGTTCAATAGGTTCCAAGCCCTACGCCAAATACTCGAAGACGAGACCACCGAAGGAAAGTGGCAAAGCGTGAAGGAAACAGTCCAGTTGACATGCCAAGAAGTGCTAGGAAACAGGAAACTGGCACGCAAAGAATGGATAACAGCCGATTCACTGAGTAGAATAGAAGAAAGGAAACGAAGGAAAACAGCAATAACAACAGCCGCACACAAGCCCAGAATTACAAGTCCCAGAAAGAGTATTGAACTTGAACTATCCCTTAACCCGACGCTGGGTCGTTGGAGCACCATTTTGAGCTGCGCACTAACTCATGCCAAGTGTCACGGTTCTGAGCTGCATTCTGGGAATCGCTAAATAAAAGGCCGGTCCACTCTTTGATGTTGTCCTCCCAACTCTTCCTTGGTCTGCCTCTTTTCCTTCTTCCCTGGACTGTGCCTTGCAATATCGTCTTTGAGAGACCTCCAGATCTTGACACGTGTCCGTACCATCGTAGTTTCCTCTTTTTAATTGAGGTGAGAAGGTCCTCCAAAGGGCCAATGACAGCACTTATTTTGTCGCGGACCGCTTCGTTCGTGATGTGCGCCGTGTAGGAGATGTTTAATACCTTTCGAAAACATCTCATCTCAAGCGCACTAATTATTTTTTAGAGGTCTGCGGTGAGCGTCCAGGCCTCACAACCATAAAGGAAGACTGACATCGCCAGAGAGCGCATTAGTCGAATCTTTGATCTCAGGGAGAGCTTCTTGCTTTGCCAGATGTTTTTCAGTTTGCTTAGTGCTGCAGTTGTTTGGGCCGTTCTGGCAAGAATTTCTGGCTTTGAGCCTGCATCGGATGTTACAGCCCCCAGATATTTGAAGGTAGGGACCTCGTCGAGTTTTTGACCATTTATCCGTATTTCACTTGTGAAATTCTTTTTTGCCATGACCTTGGTCTTTTCTGCATTAATTTCCATGCCATAGGCCTTTGAGGTCTTCTCTAGCTTTGCAAGGAATTCTTTTAGTTCGTCCTCGCTGCCAGCTAGGCCGTCTATGTCATCGGTGAAGCGTAAGTTAGTTATAATCCTTCCTCCGATGCTGACCGTTCCGACATGGTTTTCGAGCACATCAGTCATAATTCTTTCTAGGAAGAGGTTGAAGAGGATGGGGTAGAGTAAACACCCTTGTCTGACACCAACAGTGGTCTTGAACCAATCTCCCAGCTCGCTGTTGTAGAGTACTGCGCTGGATGCTCTGTCGTATAGGTTCTTGATCACAGTAATGAGGTTGGCGTTAATATTGTACTTGTGCATGGTTGCCCACAGTGCTGCATGCCACACTCTGTCAAATGTCTTTTTGAAGTCTATGAAGACATGAAAGAGGTCCCTCTGGTGTTGCAGATGTTTTTCACAGAGCACTCGCAAGTTGAAGATCTGCTCTGTTGTGCTCCTTCCTGCTCTGAAGCCTGCTTGTTCTTCTGCAATGATCTGCTCTGCTTGTGGTTTTAGTCTGTTTAGTATTACCATGAGCATGACTTTGCTGGGGTGACTAATCAGGCTAATTGTACGGTACTTCTGACACAATTGTAGATTACCCTTCTTTGGGAGCGTTATAACCAGCGATTGAGTCCAGGGTGTTGGCCATTCTCCTGTCTGCCACATCTTGTTGAACATGCTAGTTAGAATGTTTATTACTGGTTCACCTCCTGCCTGAATCAGTTCACCTGGGATGTTGTCTGCTCCAGCCGATTTCCCCTTTTTCAGCTTTCGCACAGCAAGTTCCACCTCATCACGGAGAATGTAATGCATGTCCATGTTAGATGACGTTGGGCAATTGAGCACTGATTCGTCGCCCAAAAAGAGTATGCAGATGCAAATAAAGACGTTAAGAATAGCACCAAGAGAGACGAGAAAGAATTTTTTGAAAAACTTGCTAAAATAGCAGAAAATGCAGCTTACCAGGGGAATATGAGAGAACTGTTTGATACCATTAAAATGCTGTCTGGAAAATTTGACAAGTTTGAAAGACCAATGAAGGATAAAATGGGAAAAAAAAACATTGCAAGTGAAATGCAGCAAATAGGGAGATGAAAGGAGCATTTAGAAGAGCTCTTAAACAGGCCAAAACCATGGAATCCACCAGATATCCAACAAGCTGATAATGACCTGAAAATTGACTGTATTAGTCCCCAAAAGGAAGAGATTAGTAGCAGAGTTATTAAACAACTCAGATATGGAAAGGTTGCAGGACCTAATAGCATCACAGCAGAGGCACTGAAGGCGGACTTGGAAACCAGTGTGGAAATTCTATACCATCTCTTTATGAAGATATGGGAAGAGGACACATGTCTTCTTATTGGAAAGAGGGATACCTTACCAAGATCCCAAAGAAGGGAGATTTAAGCTCCTGCTCGAACTACAGGGAGATCACCCTGGTGTCAATCCCAGGAAAATTTTTCAACTGTGTACTGCTTAACAGGATGAAAAAAGCGGTAGAACCTCTGCTGCGGGACCAACAAGCTGGTTTTCGCACCAACAGATCCTGCACTGACCAAATAGCGACACTGCGCATCATTCTAGAGCAGTCACTAGAGTTCAACTCGCCGCTCTATGTCAACTTGGTTGACTACGAAAAAAGAGTTCGACAGTGTGGACAAGCGATTCCTGTGGAGAATTATAAGCCATTATGGGGTGCCACAGAAGATAACGGATATAATCAGCAACATGTACGAATGGATTGCCGAGTTGTCCTTGGTCAGCAGGTGACAAATGCTTTCCAGGTGAAGACTGGTGTGAGACAAGGTTGCTTGCTGCTACCCTTTTCTGTTTCTGTTAGCCACTGTCTGGGTGATGAAAACATCTACAAAGCAGAAAAGGGATGGCATCCAATGGACATTGTGGGATCAACTTGATGATCTCAACTTTGCTGATGACCTTGCTCTCCTTGCACATACACAACAACAGATGCAGGAGAAAACATAAAATTTTCGCAGCAACTTCTGCTACCATAGGTCTCAACATATACAAGGAGAAGAGTAAAATCCTCAAGGTTAATGCCACCAGGACAACACTCATCGTGCTTGAAGTAGAAGTCCTTGAGGAGGTAGAGAGTTTTCTTTACCTTGACAGCATATCAGATAAACAAGGTGGTACAAATGCCGACGTCAAAATAAGGATCTGAAAAGCAAGAGCAGCCTTCTAGCAACTCAAAAATATTTGAGTTGCCAACAACCTAGACAGTAAGGATTTTCAACGCAATGGTGAAACCAGTCGTGCTATAAGGAGTTGACACATGGAGAACAACGGCTGTAAACCTGACCAGAATTCAGTCCTTCATTAACAATTGTTTAAGAAGGATTCTCAGAATTCATTGGTCGGACAAAATCAGCAACCGGGAACTGTGGCAGTCGACAAAACAGAAGCCCATTGAGGAAGAGATTCTTCAAAAGCGGTAAGTCGGATCGGTCATACACTAAGGAAACCTGCCTCTAATACAAGGCACGCCCTGAAATGGAACCCACAGTGTAAACGGAAAAGAGGTCGTCCAAGAAACATTTAGCGCCGAGAATTGGATGCAGACATTAAGAGAATTGACCATGAATGGAAGATCCTGGAGAAACTGGTCCAGGATAGAGATGCATTGTGGTCTCTTGTTGATTGCCTATGTCCTAGGAGGAAGTGAACACGCCTAGGATGAAAGGTGTATGTCCCTCATGGACGAGAAGGCTCAACTACAACAACAACATTTATGGATGGTCCCTAATGTGTTATACACTTATAAATTACCTTCTTCAAAAAATTATTACAAGAAATAAATCTCTAGGAGTTAGGTCTACATATTTTATCAAAGAGCTTATTAATGGAACGAGAAAAGTTTGTTTTAAACCCTATAGATCTATTATCAAACTGTTGCGATAAACATATATTGTTTTTGTGTTTCACTTTAAAGCTAAAATCTATTTTATGTATTATATTAAATTTTCTCTTAGATATTCTATCTACGTGTGTATTTTTATTGATTCAATCAATAAAGTTAAAGTTGTAAATTTTGAACAATCTCCAGTAATAAATCTGTAAGCTCTCTTTTGAAAAATTTACTTTAACCCAAGTTTTTTTCTCTATATTAAAATTATTCCATTATAAGTTTACAAGTTTACATTTATGATTACGCATAGTTATTTAGCATGTTTAGTATGGATTAGGAGCCATACATATATAAAGTACGCAAAACATTTGTATTTTGAAATGCTTGATATTAAGGGGAGGTGAGGGTCAAAATTTGGCAAAAAATTACATTTTATGTTTTTCTAGTTTTTGAAATATTTGGTTTCTAAAGCCATATTTTAAAAATATAAATCACATTAAAAATTTTATGGTAATGTATTAGAACATATTTTAAAATATTATTTTATTAACCCTATAAGGGAGTGTAAAGTTGTATTTTTACCCGAAATACAGTCTTTTTACGGACTCTATTCATGTACTTGAAATCATCTAACCATATCGATCGTGTAATCAATAGCAATCTAGATTTCTCTAGATTTAGATAAAATCATAAATATAATTCCTAACCAATCAAAATGTACCCAGCCTTGCATTTGATGATTCGCGTTCGAAAAATGACACTTTCTTGACCTACTTATATGATTTCCGCATTTCGTATGCATAACCCCTGACCAAGGATTTTGATTGGTTATTGCTGTGGAAATGACAGTAGATTACTTCCGTTTCCACGTAAACAATATTATATTCCATGAACAATAGCATCTAAGATCCTTATTTATTTTGTAGAAAAAATGTTCAGATAAACTATTTTCATATTATAAATTTCAAAGTTTTCTGCTATAGCTCAATGCCATTGTATTACCATGTAAACTACTTTCTAATCGATCACTTTATCCTGAAATAGGCTAAGTAAAAATGAAGATGGGTCTTGAACTCGGTCTAAAACCTAAGTATAACGAACTATAAGTTATAAGTCTACAGCGTCATACCCTCCATTCCCATGGCCAAAAGTAATAATAAGAACATAAAACTTTTATGTAATTAAAGCAAAATTAACAGCTACTGTGCTAAATTTTACCCGAATCATTTTTAACATATTCTTTGACCTAGCGTAGTTTTGTCACTAGAACTAATATTAGCAATAAGAGTATTAATTAGTATTGACTAGACTCAAAACTTTTTTTTTTTAATTTTAGAGATATGGTTATTAAATTTTTAGGAGACATTCACAATCCAATTTACGAAACAATGAACAAATAATTATTAAATTATATCAAGATTTCGAATTTTTAAAAATATATTTGAGGACTAATTGAAGAAAATCAAGGGCAGATATTATTGTCCTTTTATATACTAGATAAAACAACTAAGAAAAGAGATGTATTTCACATTATTAATAATCAATAAATAAAACTAGACATAGATTGCTATTTAATCCATGCTCTTGCTAGGATACATCTGTACGTAGTACATAAAAGATAACAGTGGCTAAAAAGAAGTTTACCTAGAAATTTTATTTGTCTCCAACACAGGCCCAAGCCCTTTCTATTTTGAAATATATTTATTGTGAATTCAATTCAATTTTATGTAAGTCAAAATGTATAAATCTTAGCATTCCAAGTGTTAAAAAATAACTTAAGATCTACATTTATGTGTGCAATGAAAATTCAGCTTTGGGCTTGAGACCATAAAGTAATTTTGAGCTAAAAATGAAATAACTGCACGAAGCAGCGAAAATTACAGTAAAAAAATAAAATACTTTAAAGGAACACTAAGGAAAAGATTAGGGGAGCTAGAAAGTAATGTGTAAGATTGAGCTTAAGCTACGAGATCATTTTATGTCCAGTAATTAGATACAAAATAAATTTTTAATTTAATAAACAATTATAACTTTTTAAGTAATTGAGCAAATTACTCAATATTTTTCTATGTGATCGTTAGACACACACACACAAAAGAAAAGATTTGAACAATCTAACGTTTTGAAAATTGCCTTACAAAGGAAAATACAGATAAAAATATATCGCATAACCCAATATTTTGACCTTAAAAATGGAGACCCTTTTGAGAATTTTTATTTTCTATTCTAGAGCATCTATAGAAAAGTCCCGTTATTAAAATTTTATAACATTCTAAAATATCTGTATTTTAAATTTGAAAGCAATAACTATTAATTTTATAAAAAAAACTTAGCGTTTTGAAATTTACCTTAATAACAATAAGGCGGATGTTTATTTCAGTTTCCATGGAAACCAAAATGTTTTTTGAGAAAATAATGTAATTTATATCTATTGTTATACCCTTTAAGAATAATGTATTTAAAAGCACTCAGAACGCTATATACACATTTTAGAATCCTTACCCACACCTCCCCTTAAGTTCTGTTAGCTTAGCCGGGCGACCGACCAACCGTGCATGCGTGCTCAACAAACTATGGATCGATTAAAAATTTTTTTGCTTATAAGCTAGCGAGCTGAAATTTTGCAGTCGGACTCATGTCGATTATAAAAATAAAGTTTCAAAATTTCAGATCGATCAAATGAACAGTAATTGAATTATTGAATTTTTAAATTATTTTATTTATCTCTTTATATCATGTTAATTTTTTTTAAAGAGTGTTGTGCGTAATATGTTCAACAAACTTTCATGTCGCGCAATAAGGTGCGCATTGTCAGGGAAACATTATAGGGTTATGGGGTTTTCCCAGACATATCAATGTTGATACTTGTTTTTGGAGCGGTGCGCACAGTATGATAGATTATGACGTAATAGAGTGAGGGTAAAGTAACGTGAAGGCAGTAGTTGAGAGTGAGAGATCGGCATTGGTTGTATATAGAAGAACCTTGGAATTGTAGTTATTACATTTATCAACGTTTCAATGTTGTTTGGTTTTTATCATGAGTTGACCTATCCTTGTAGTCTTTTTACACATACCCCAACAACGACGTAACATGCATTACATTGACATTTAAAAAAAGAAAAATTATTCACGCATTATATTTAATACGTTTAAGAGACATAACTAGAATTTTGAATTTTACCTATTGTTTTGCCCTGCGTATTCTAATGAACATCCTTATAGTTTGTCATGTATATAAAGGATTTATAGTGATTGCTTGCCGTAAAAACTTTGGATTGATTTTTACCCACTTTCTCGTAATCTAGTGGGCTGAAATGTTTCAGGCAGACTCAGTAATTGAATAATTGAATTTTTAGATTATTTAATTTATCACTATGCATCAAGTTAATCTTAAATAGAGTGTTGTGATGCGTATTATGTTCAACAACCTTTCATGTCGCGCAATAAGGTGCGCATTACATTGACATTACTTTTAAAAATATATTCACGAACTGTGCGCATTATATTAAACATGTTTTACGAGACATAACTAGATTTATTTGCATTATTTACAACACTGCCTCTGTAACAGCCCCTCAAATGTTGATGTGTTGTTGTTTTTTTCTAGTTTACAACACTTTCTCTATTATACCCCCTCAAACGCTAAGTGTCTTGTATTTTGGCACGAAGACGCTGAGCGAAGCCGTTGAGATTCTATCGTAGCGACAGGATCATTGTTTTAATACGAAAGACTGTTAAGTTAATCCGTCAAACGTCGGCGACCTGATTTATGTTGAAGATACCAAGTGCAATTTTCAGGGGTCTTAAGGACCGTGTTGTATATTAGGAGAGCAGACAATTTCACCAGCCCATCATGCTGATGGGAGAGATGATAAAAAAAGTTTTGTTTGTTTTTAAATTTCTCTGATTCCGCACTTGTGTTATTAGGACGAGTCCTTCAGATCGATATGACTTTTAGTACCTGATGACATTTTTAGTCGCGTCTACAAATAAGTAACTCAGAGTTTGTTTCAGGTGTGCAACACAATAGCGGTGGACTACGAACAGAAAAGTGTAAGTTGTGTTTCACATTATGTGTATGATGCGACCCTTAGATAGGTCTAACAGTTGTTTTTTTTAAAACCTATTTAGTTTGAACGGTTTTTTTTTTTTTTTTGGTTTTTTTTTTTTGGCTTTTTTTTTATTGTTTTGTGTGTGTGTGTGTGTGTTATTCTCGCAATAAGTTACATAACGTTAATCTGTCCGTTCTGAAATCTTATTAGGTATTTCAAATAAACTTGAATAATTTACCATTTTTATACAAGCATTTAATCTGCTATGTTGGATTGGATAAGCAGGAAATTGATAATCAAATTTTTGTACTGCATAAATTGTGTGATTGATTTAAAAATGCGTTTTTTTTTCTTTTTTTTTTTTTTCCTTTGAGTGCTTACAATAGTTACATTATGACATATATACTTAGCTAAATACGCCTAAAAAGTACATCTTATATAGTTTGTTTTTTTTAAACTCCGATAATAAAGTATCAGTCAGAAAGTGACGACATTAATTAAGTATTTCAAACTATGTGGTCTTTTATACTATGTGGTTTTTTTTATATTTAAAAAGACTCTGGCACCGTGAATAATAGCTTTTCATAATAATTTTTAAGGGAAAATAATAGCTAAAAGAACAGAATTTATTTAAGTTATGAGTAAAGAAAATGTGTATGCGGTTTTCGGTTAACTGTGTAGTGAAAACACCAAGAGAGTATTCTAAAGGTCAAAGAAGACACACACAAAATGCGAATATTTTTCTTCGAAAGAGTTGAAACGTATGTTTAGCCTTCAACAATTTTAAATACCTCATTTTTACCATAATGAGTCCTAAAGATGACTTAAACTAAAGTTGGCGTTTATAAATCACGCATTTAAATTTTATGGTTGACACACATCCATATATTTAACATAACTTTTACAGTTTCTGTGGATTAAAATAAACTTTCTATTCTGAGCTAAAGAGAAATTCAAACGCATTTTTAAAAAATTTATTTATTTATTTTTTTTTTATTTTTTTTATTTTTTTTTGGGNTATATATATGACCTCTAAACCCACCTACCAATCAAATTGCTAGAAAAGTTAGTAAACATTCAAAATTTTATTGAATGCAAGTCAATTATTGTGTTTTTTTCAGAACAACAAAATAAAATTTATTTCGTAGTGTAATGGTTATTTGTATTTTTTAGAAAAAAAAAATGTTTGTCTAACTTATGTGATGAGGCATTTTTGTATTATGTGATAACTTCTTCAGATAAACCTGTTAGACGGCCTCTCCGTGTCTTTAGTATAAGTTGTATGAAACGATTAGTATTGTGGAGGATAATCCAGATGACGTCATAGTTGACTTTGTATGTTTTCATTTCCGGTTATGAGCGGCCACTTCCGGTTATGATAGTTTTACTTCGGTTCTGATGGGTCATTTCCGATTGGGTAGTACCCAGATGGCGACGGCATTGTCAATATGACGTACTTTCGTTTCCTGTGTGTGTGGTGCCTAGATGACGGCCAGGTTTGCGACCAAGATGGCGATGTGACACGTGGAGTATTCTAGTCATATTTATTATTGTACTTAAATATGTCATGTTGTTATACAACATACTATGAAGGTCACAAGGGTAATTTCGTTGTATTTTGGAGATAAATGGACAACAATTGTGTAATAGAATTTAATGATTTGTTGTTAGTTCCCTTTGCTTTTGAATTTTAAAATTGTATAATCTATATATATAATTCTCATCATGGTCCATCCATAGCCGGACACCAAGCAAGTAGTAATTAGGAAGCTGTCTGACCCCACTGACCAATCATATTGCAAGAAAAGGTAGTGCACATCGAGACCAAAAATTCGTTGAATTGAGGTCAATTTCTACGTTCTTTCAAAACAGCAATGCAACAGGTATTTCGTAGTGTAGTGGTTATTACATTCGCCTAACACGCGGAGGTCACAGGTTCAAATCGCAGCTAAGACATTTCTTTTTTTAATTTTTAAATATTACAGTCGTGGTCGGGGTCACCCAACGATTTATCAAACTTGTGTAAATTCTTACAGGTGTACTTCAGTTTAGTAGGACAATGATGACATGAGTGACATGTTATTATACAACATGTTTAGATTTTCCCATGTGAATTGTTGTTCTATTTTGAAAATTAAGAGTCGATAATGGTGGAATGTTTTTTTTTCAATTTTAATTTTTCAACATTACAGTGATTCTCAATTTATTATTTAAAGCTACATTAACAGCTCAAACACAAGACACTTTGAGCTTATAGAATATCCCTCTACACTAAGATGAACACCTCTAATTAAGAGGAACACGAAGAAAATTACTCCCTTGAACCTAGAAGTGTCCCTGATCAAGCCTGAACCTATGAGAAAAAGCTCTAATATAAAAAAACCTAAGAAAATGACTCCTATGAGGTTTTAAAATTGTTCCTGGATTTTAGCTCATAGCCTCGAAGTAAGAAAAAAAATTTAGCCAAAAAGACCCTTTAATTTCAAAAATATTTTCAATATTGAGTGTAGAGTATGTAATTTTTTTAAAAACGAAATAAAGAAGAGGTCTTAAATTTGTACAATCTGCCCAAAACTCTTATTAGGACCTGTTTTTTCTGCAAAAAATAATATGTACCTATTAAAAGCTATGAAAAGGTTGGGAAAAAACATCCTATAACTCTTAAATATAGTTCACAGATATTGAGATGAACATCTCTATTTAAGAAACACTATGAATAAAATAGGCCGCGTTACTTTTGTTAAAAGATTTTTTAAAACTCATAAAAATATTTAACTTTACAAAGAAAACAGACTGTCAAGGTATGAGAATCACTGTCAATGAATGTTTCTGAGTTGTTGATGAGTTGGCAATGAGTTTTGTGAGTTGTTGTGAGATTGTTTTGAACGGTGTTCAGAGACTGACTTGTGGAAGGTCAGACAATGACTTGAGAGTGCGCGCAAGGGCTATATATAGTGTGGGCCTGTGTAGTGTGTGAGAGAGATGAAAGCAGACGTGTACGAGACGAGCGAGAGAGGATACGAGAGACTTGTAACATCCGTGTGGGATCGTTCGGCCAGAGCTGTGGATTGATGGATGGTGTTTCGAGGTGTGCTCGAACACTAGAAGGCGAGTGTTATCGAGGTTTGCTCGAACACTAGAAGGCTGCGAGCCTGTATGCCTGTACCGTGAGATCTGGAACGCTGTAAAGACTGTGATCCTGTAAGCTGTATATTGTGATGTCTCGATGGCTGTAGGAAGGATTGTACGTGCAATTATAGTCCAATAAAGAACATCTTCCATTCGACAAGAGTCTGTCTTTATTGTTAAGATAGTATCCAGAACCCAGTACGCAACAGTGGGGGCTACGTCAGTGGACCTCTGGAAACTCTTGTCGGACAACGAAGCGTGTGGTCTGTAAAGTCTACGAGAGAGGCAACCGCCTTGTTGCTGGCCTGTGTGTTGTCGGGGACTGCCTGTCCTTGAAGGATACATCCGCCTCCTTGTTGCTGAACTGTGAGTGTCAGGGACTGCCCTGTCCTTGAGTACGACATCTGCCTCCTTGTTGCTGAACCGTGTGTGTCAGGGACTGCCGTGTCCTTGAGGAAGACATCTGTCTTCTTGTTGCTGAACTATGTTGTCGGGGACTGCCTGTCCGTGAAGGAGACATCCGCCTCCTTGTTGCTGAACCGTGGGTGTCAGGGACTGCCCTGTCCTTGTGGAAGACATCTGTCTTCTTGTTGCTGGCCTGTGTGTCGTCTATGACCGTCCAGTCATTGAGAGAGACATCCCCTCCTTGTTGCTGCCAGCGTGTCGATGACCGTCCCGTCATTGAGAGAGACATCCCCTTCTGGTTGCTGCCCAGTGTCAACGGTGTCGTCAGTGGACAATAACAATTTAGTGTATTCCATGGACTATGTGTAGTGCATGTTTTTCTTTTTTTTTGTGAAAGTGTGTCCTCTGGTTCTGGCAAGCAAGGCAAGTACTATTAATTATTTTTTTGGGGTAATAAGAAATTGATGTTAGATAGTTTATTTTGATTTCCTCAAACTCCTGGGTCAATAGTAAGAAGTAGAAATGGACGTGCAATTAATGAGAGAGAAAATTGAGAGTTTTAGACAAGCAGGGGAACGACTTGCATTGAAGGGAGAGAATTTTAAGAAATATTTAATGGCTAGATTTAAAGAATTTCAAGCAAAAGAAAATGAAGAATACGAGGCGAGAAAATTAAGGGAGCAGAGGGAACATGAATTAAAATTGCTAGAAATAGAAGCTGCAGGAAAAAAATATAGGGAAAGTAGAGAAATAAAAATAGAGTCTAGGAAAGCGGAACAAAGAGAAGAAATGATTGAAAGTGCGATAGAGAAACCTAACGATACACAGAGTGAGCTAGAGGCAATATGGTGCTGCGCGCAAAGTAAATTAACGGCCTTAGCCAAAGAATGCAAAGTACAAAATACAGAACTTGATAAAGATGACATTGAGTTAAAGACTTTAAAAATGAAAATTGACCAATTGAGGATTAACTTAGTTGAAAAGGATGAGTTTGTAAACAAAATACAGAGAGAACGAAACGATAGCA
>MUZC01004751.1:132882-150982 GCA_002072015.1 Radix auricularia | reverse complement strand
GGGGGGATATGTCAAGGTATGAGAATCACTGTCAATGAATGTTTCTGAGTTGTTGATGAGTTGGCAATGAGTTTTGTGAGTTGTTGTGAGATTGTTTTGAACGGTGTTCAGAGACTGACTTGTGGAAGGTCAGACAATGACTTGAGAGTGCGCGCAATGGCTATATATAGTGTGGGCCTGTGTAGTGTGTGAGAGAGATGAAAGCAGACGTGTACGAGACGAGCGAGAGAGGATACGAGAGACTTGTAACATCCGTGTGGGATCGTTCGGCCAGAGCTGTGGATTGATGGATGGTGTTTCGAGGTGTGCTCGAACACTAGAAGGCGAGTGTTATCGAGGTTTGCTCGAACACTAGAAGGCTGCGAGCCTGTATGCCTGTACCGTGAGATCTGGAACGCTGTAAAGACTGTGATCCTGTAAGCTGTATATTGTGATGTCTCGATGGCTGTAGGAAGGATTGTACGTGCAATTATAGTCCAATAAAGAACATCTTCCATTCGACAAGAGTCTGTCTTTATTGTTAAGATAGTTCCAGAACTTAGTACGCAACACAGACTTAAATTAACTGCCACCGCCTGCCATTGCACTTATCTTAACTGCTCTCCTTCTTTGTATTATTGCTTTAATCTTAAACCAAAGCATTTCTTGCCCTGGGCCACATTTCATACCCCCACAAATTTATTTTTTAAAAATTGCAATAAATCAAGCGGTAACATCCGTCCATCCTGTCAGTACTAATGATTTTAACCTACACAAACGCTTTGTAACGCCAACAAATTGACTTTCTGTACATACTTTATAAAATCACGCCTATGCTAAGCCTCTATAATATTACCAAAAATGCAAAAATCCGGCAGGCTCGCCATTCGACATTGTAACCTATACCATCATCTGCCTCAACTACTTTATAATAATTAAATCCGCTATCTGTCCAGCAGGGTTACCCTAAAAAAATACATCGCCTAACCACATGAAACTTATAAAAAGCGTTATCATATTCCTTAATTATTACCCTTCAACAAATAAAATACAAAACATATGAAAAAGAAAAGGCTGAGAACCACTCAATAATTTAATAAAATTCAAAATCAATAAACAATTAAATAGGAAAAATAAAATAAACATGAAGCTTTATATAATAGTTTAAGAACCACTGTAATATTGACAAAGTAACCCCCAACACCACTGAAACATTAAAAATAATATAATTTTAAAATTCAAAAGCAAATGAAACTAACAATAAATCATTTAATTCAGTTACACAGTAATTGTCCCTTAATCTCCAAAATATTACAGGAACACCCTTATGCCCCTTGTTGTATAACAAAATGATATATTTAAAAGTACACTAATTAACATAATGAAGTTACTGCACGTGTCACATCGCAATCCTAGTCTCCAACTTGGCACCTCAGTCACCATCTTGGCTTCCACAGTCACCATCTTTGCCACCATCTTGGCTTCCACAGTCACCATCTTGGTCACCATCTTGGCACCAGATCGACAGGAAACGAAAATACGCCATCTTGGCATTACCGACACCATCTTGTCACCACACTAGTCGGAAGTGACCCCTCAGAATCAAAAGTAACCTATCATAAACAAAAGTGAAACCTCATAACCGGAAGGATCCCATTCAAGAGGTCATTTATGAGGTCATGTGGTTTTGTCTCCACCATACTAATCGTTTCCTTTAAGCTCTACTACTGACATCACGTTATTAAAATATACGATGAAGAAAATAAAACCTGAACATTAATCTTGTGTTCTTTTGTGTTTGCAAAACTTGTTTTCGGAAAACGAACTCTCAAGGATGTGGTGAAGATGTAGATCTATGTATTTTCATAAGTTACCTGTTTTTATGTTAGATTTTTGTAATAGAGTCTTTTCTGAATATTACGTTTTTTCAGTAAATTTTATAGTTTTATTTTAAGAAACGCCTGAGTTTATTAATTATTAATGACTTGAATAACAATAACATTAATATTAAACTCACACGTTTTAAACTACTTCTTTTGACAATTATTTAATTCTTTTTTTTTCATTTAATGACGCCATTAAAAAATATGCGGGAAAAATATTTTAAAAAGGAAATCGAGTAAAAGACAACAATTTAAAAATCTATGCGATGTAACTTTTGACATATTAATGATACTCATACAAGGCAGTTGCAGGTTAAGTACATGTTTCTTTTTTCTGAAAATAGCAAGTTTTTAACAACTAATTCAAAATGAGTTATACAGAAATGATTTAAAATAATTATATATTTACAAGCTTGCATTTAAATTTACAATCATGTGTTGGCAACAGCGCTTAAAAAGCACTGAGAAAAGTGTGGTTGTTTTTTTTAAAGTTTACTTAATTGTAAGTATTATGGCTTGAAATTTTTCATAGCTCGACTGAATGTTAAGAATGAAGTGTACTCTCATTTGTTATGTGACTACTGGAATTCAAGCGAAACCAATATAGATTTGCTGACATTAGACAATTTAGGAAATAAGTTAAAGCATCAAAGATATACATTTAAACTTTAACACCATAATAAAAAAAAATTCCCCGGATAACAGTAACATTAATAAGAAAACATTTCTAAGGTAGGGTAGGTTTACATTAAGAGCTTCAAGATAAAATACGGAAGAAAATTAAAAACTGACAAGAATAGAATCGCTAGTTAAATCATTAAAATTTAAAACACAACAGGACAGAAGAACCAAGAGTAAAGTAGTTATAATACATGAGGCATTAGTTTTAATTTAGAACTACAATACAAAGATAACTAAATACAACATTCAGATAGACATAAGGATAAAAAAACACATTTCTTCTTCCGAATGCAAAAACAAACACATACACATTCTCGTTCTTCCCGTCCGGAATATGGACGTGATTTTTGCTGTAATATGTTCAAGAACCTTACAGGTCGCGCAATAAGGGGCGTATTGTCAGGGAAACATTATAGGGTAATGGGGTTTCCCCTGGCTAATCAATGTCAATACTTGGTTTTGGTGCGGTGCGTTGTATAAACGATTATGATATAATCGATTGAACGTATCGTAACGTTAAGGCACTTGTTGAGAGTGAGAGATCGGCAGTGGTTGTATATAGAAGAACCTTTGACTTGAAGTTATTACATTTATAAACGTTTCAAAGGTGTTGTTTTTATCTTGAGTTGACCTGTCCGTGTAGTCTTCACAAATACCCAGACAATGACGTAACACGCATTACATTGACATTTTAAAATATATATATATATATATATTCACGATCGCTGCGTATTATATTAAACACGTTTTACAAGACATAACTAGAATTTTGTATTTTCGGATTGTTTTGCATGCGTATTGTAAATAACATGATCATATTTATTTGTACCCCCCTCCCCCTTTTGAACCACGTATATTTTCGGAACCCCCCTTCCTTATGCGTACATACCCCCACACCCACCAGTTGAAAAATAATTTTAAGCTAGAGTTTAAAATATTTTTATTTCACACTTTGGCGCAGTCCATACATGACGTCACGCACATATGGGAGGGGGGGTCACGCATTTCAGAAGATGTGTGAAGAGGGTGAGAACGTTTTTAAGAACATAACATCACATCAAAATGCGCAAATTTCAATAAAAGTTACTTTAAAATATTTGATTGCTAGCAAGTTATTTAGGACGTCTTCAAAGGCTTCACTCGCGTTACGATATTCGAGTTCAGTCCTACATATTTAAATGACAATAAAGTAATTGGTAACATGCTGAATATTAAATAGAAAAGGGGTTTCAGATAGGTAGTGGTAACCCCATATGTGAGGGTGATAAAAAGTTTTTGTGACAAGGAATTGGGGGGAAGGGCAAAAAAAAAAGGCAAAAATCGCTGAAGTCATAAATGGACGGCCCCCTTAATAAAAAATGATTTTTCGTAACATCGAATTTTTCACGTTGAAAATATCAAAGAAATACAATAGAACATTCAAATTTAATTGTTTTCAACACTGCATGAAGGGGCCATCTATACATGACGTCACGTACCTGAGGGTGGGGACGAAGAAGGGTAACGCATTTGTAACGATGTCACACAAGGGGAAGTGTTGAAGAAATCAAAATCACATCAAAATGCGCTACTTTAATTACTTTAAATAAAAGTTCCACTTTATTGCTTACTATTTATTTTAATACATTTTCAATTGCTTCACACGTGTGACGATATTAGAGTAAAGACTTACTTAAATACATATTTCAATGACAAAATGCAATTTTAAAGTGGTAATTTAAAAAAAGAGTTGGGGAGGAGGGGAGTGGCAAGCCAAGCTTTGTGACGTCATATTGGAGAGAGGGTTTACTAAATTTTGTGACAAGGTGGGAAGGGGGTAAAATTTGGCCAAAATAGTGTGACGTTATTCATGGATGTCCAAAAATACTTATAAAATATAAAAATATAAGCATTGAAATCGCCATCCGTAATGTTTATATAACGGCTGAAACAACAAGTGAAACTTCTAAAAATTTCAAGAAACTGAAAAATAAATCAGACAGATATATTTTAGAAATGTGTTAAAGTTCGGTCTGAATACAATAATAATTACTTTTAACTTTTAATGAAATAAAAGTCCAGAAATTCTTTAGCATTAAATTATAAAACGTCATTGCATATCATTCTTGACTCAGTCGGTCACGGATGCCATTTGCAGTCTGAGCAATTTACGTTACTAGGCTTAGTATTATGCAAATTAAATTTCTAGTCCTACGTACGCATTCAGTAGAGACTCCCCTGCCCCCGTACGCATTCAGTAGAGACTCCCCTGCCCCCGTACGCATTCAGTAGAGACTCCCCTGCCCCCGTACGCATTCAGTAGAGACTCCCCTGCCCCCGTACGCATCAAAACACAAAATGCCATTCTTCGAAAACCACTCTCCTCCCTGCTGGCGTAAGTAATATATAGATGGCCCCTTAGCTGTTTTTCATTAATGAATTTGTTTTGTTTATTTATCAATATCATTCTAAATAAATTAAATTTTACTTGAAAATACAAAGGTTCAAATAGTTTTGCACTTGTAAAATTTAGCTTCCGTACGTCTTTTCCAAGATTTCGTTATCTTGTTCTAGTGAGTATAAGATAATCAGCCATTAACCCAACTTTTATTCCTGATGAGCTGATGTTGGCTACATCATTTCAATACATTTTGAATAATTGTAGAAATGACACAGATTCTTGAAGGGACCCCGATATAACTTTTCTTGTTGCTTTTTTAGATCGATTAATTGTGACAGTTTGTGTTATTTTAATTGAGAGATATTGATTCCACTTATGTTCGCGATCAATGTTGGTTTAACCACACCAAAAAGTGTTTTTATTTGAGATGACTGTCGATATTGTATTTAATTGTATATATTATCTAATTTTATTTGCAGGCCATACATTAGACCAACGGAATGGACATCACTGACTGAATTTGTTGTCTCTTGATCCAAGCAGCGTCAGATTCACTGAATTGATAGACATATTAGTCTCTGTGCACATGCAAACCCGGTCCAACTACATTTAGTGGCGGCCTTATATTAACAGAATCACAAAAGTCTAGCTTTGAAGTATAAAGTACAATGATGGTCAAGGTATGAGAATCACTGCTCATAAATTTGATGGCATGGTTATAAAGGTAGTGGCTTAATAAAAAAAAAACATAAAACATAGTTTTTTATTATAAATCCCTTATATATGAGACATAATTAAAAGTATTGCTTAAATTCAAATTAATCTGCACTTCGCGACAAACAATCGCAGACTGAACGCGACTAAACTCCCATTGCTGTAAAATGGAAGGGTGGGGGTGGGGTAAGGGTTATCACCGATGGCTGAGCTCCAGCAACACGTGGAGGTGAACTCAATAGCAGACGTCGACATTGAATTTCATAGAGATAAACTAAAAGTGCATTATTTTTTTTATTAAAGTACAATTGATCGATCTGAAATTTTGATCAAATGCATTGTTGGGTGACG
Organism: Radix auricularia; assembly: GCA_002072015.1. NCBI lineage: Eukaryota > Metazoa > Mollusca > Gastropoda > Lymnaeidae > Radix > Radix auricularia. Next base: position 144,994 of record MUZC01004751.1, on the reverse strand, counting down.
TAAGTCTATGTGCAAAAGTTTTTTTCAGCTCGATAGCAACACGGGAAGTGGGCTATTTTTTACTTTTGCTTTTTCCCGTCGGCCCGACGGACCACGACAGAGAGAGAGAGAAAGAGAGAGAGAGAGAGAGAGAGAGAGAGAGAGAGAGAGAGAGAGAGAGAGAGAGAGAGAGAGAGAGAGAGATAGAGAGAGAGAGAGAGAGAGACGGTGGTGAAGCAAATATCAGGGATTTAAAGACAGTTCACTAGTTAAAAACTTGAAACACACCAAAACAGACAAAACTCGTGAACCCACAAACGCCGGGGATTTACTAGCCATACGTAACCAGGTTGTCAAACACTTGAGTTAAATTGAAAAGAGAAGGTAGCTGGGGACAAAAATAGACAAGACAAGACAGTAGGGGTGGTCGAGTGCCGATCGTGCTCGGCTCGCATACCGATGGTCATCGATTTGAATCCATGTGAAGACAATAATTTGTCCACCCAGCTCTGAATGAGTACCTAACACTTGTTAGGCAAATAAATTCGGCTGGGTAATGCATGGAACCAACATAGCCATGGCCTGTGAACGCTGCATCCCTTGCACAAAAGACCGGCTTGGTCTGTGGACGCAATAATCTACTGTATAGAAGGAGCGCCTGTATGCATAAGTCAAACAGATAAAACAAACAGATTATCATTGTGACTCGACCGAGTTATGGCGACCAGTGGACACAATTTGGCACGGGTTATACCTAACTGTTGCTAATGATAAAGATAAGGCGGTTTCTTTGGGAAAGTTGTTGGAGTTTTATGGGATCGGTCATGTTGTTGGATGATTTTATCTTTAATAAAGAAAACATGTCTATTATAAGATGGGGATCAAGTAAAGTTTAACGGGGTTTAAGTTGATAGCGATACCAGTGGCAGTTTGAATATACTATCGTGGGGACTCATAGAAAACAAAGGGGTGTAAGGAAGATCATTCGTTGTAATAAAAAAAGATATTTTTTTTATTAGGGGAGTCAAGAGAAATATATCCCTATTGTGACAATCAGTATGAATGCCTCCCGCCCCCACCCCCAGCCCTCCCCGCTTCTTTGGCTAAGAATGAATTAAATCTATTATAGGTTTGTCATGATTTTGACTATTTTGTAATGATGATTTTGTTTAAGAAAAATTTATTTTGTGGAGAACTATGATCATAAGTCTTTATAGTGCTTAGGTACTTATGTTAATTAATATATTCAATAATAATGCATTGAACAGCCTTATGAGAGTTTATTTGAAATATTTTCTTAAACAATCCTAATCTAGAGCTGCTAACTTTGTTTAGTGTGTCACTGACTTATTTCATCGGATCATTGATTTATCCACTTATTAAAACAATATGCAAATTTCGTTCACCGAGTGTTCAAATAATTTTTTTTTAAAGCAAAAATGTATTAAATCAAGTAGAGATGGGTATTGATGTGTCTGTGAATCAATTTTACCACAGTAAAATAACAATTAACAAAAATTTAAAAGATATTCCATAGTTTGAACATTTTTAAAAACCTTTTGCTATTACAGCATTAATACATCATCTTCTTTTGATTCACTTAGTCTCCGTGACATCATTTTCAGAAAGAAGGTGAACTTGTACTTACCAAGATGAAGAACTCTGCAGCCAATTACCCGAAGCTGTTTTTACTTTTGTGTTGTTCCTGCTTGTTGTTCGTATACAACCTGGTCATTGACAGGTAGATGGCAGCAGACAAGTAATTACCATTGTAATGTTTATTGTTACATCAATATACATTTAATCCGTTCACGAACATTTATTTTCATCACGAGTTTTCATTGGGTTGAAAATAAACTTTCAGAATGCAAAAATCTTAAAGGCTGAAATAAATTTTAACAAAGTTTTCACTAAGCTTTCTACACCAATGTTATATGTACTCCATGTTTCATTTGATAACATTTCAGGGATTGTAGATATTACCAGCCTCAAACAGATAACATGAGTTTGATAAATGGTCAACAGTACAAATACACTGTAAGATACTGGCCCGAGCCCTACATGGAACATGGCGAACACGACGTATTCTACCAGCACGCGATTCATGAGGAATTCTGGGACGATCATCCGCTAACAATATACGAGGCTATCGCTCAACACAACAAGATGACTTTGGAATCTTGTGACAATCGTTGTGATGATTATGGGTGTAACATGTCGACATTGGCGGACTGGAATCTGTTAAACAGAAAATCTCAGCTTCCGTATAAGCCTTTCCTCGCCAGAGGGCAGTACGTGTTTCCCTGGGAGAAGACTTATTTGAGCAGACCTCCGCTAGAAGATTCTAAGACGTTGCCAGATCTGATCAGGTCGAAGGTCACTGTAGCATGTGTAACCGGGGGATTGGTGCGTTGTAATATTTCCGATACCGCTCAGGGGCGTGTTGATTTAGTCGATGGGTACGGAAACTTGAGGACCTCTGGGGATGACGAAGTCCGTGTATGGATCAAAAGTGTCGACACCGCTGGATTTTCTGCATCCGGAAACGTAACAGACCTGAAAAATGGCAGCTATTTGTTTAGCTTCCGGTGTCTCTGGCCAGGAATGTCATCAGTAAATTATTGTTTGTCATTATATATTAAGTTTTTTTTGTTTTTTTTTTTAAATAAACAGAAATGTTTTACAAGCGAGTTTTAAATATTTTTTAATTACCTCGATGAGCTTCGTAATAAATAATGCCTACAAGTTAGTAAACTATATTCTTTATTCACTCATTGACATTTTTAAAAGTATTGCTTTGAATTAAAGCCACTTTTTCTCTTTAGCTTAACGTTGCCGTGTCGTACCCCCCGTGAGTTCATCAGGGCCGTCATTCATCAATTACACATCGGCGTTACTCGATTTATTGGAATGACATTCGTCAAGGGATCCATAAGCGAGGTATATAATTTTGAATTTGCTCTCAAGGCTTTAAACTATAAATAATTAAACTTGCCCATGATAATTTTTTTTATTAGTCTTGCATGGCTAATATCTATATTTAAATGGGGACCACGAAAAATGGCACGAATTCAAAGCAATTCAAATGTAAAGCAGCAGCTGACTAATAAAAAATAAAGACATCACACAATTTCAAATAATAATTTTAAAAATATGTATAATCTTCAAAGTGATTAAAATGAAATATTTCTTGTCGTTAACTTGTATAAATGAACATTTCACGCTCAAAAAAGACTTTATGTTTCTTGTTTGAAAGCTTTTGCAGCTCAAATCTCAAGAAATCTTCACATCAATTAAAAAAAACATAGAATTGAATTTTTAGTAGGATCAGAGACATATTTTTTCATAAAACCTGTTCAGATCATTCTATTTTTTATCCTATGTCACATACAGGGGATAACAAAAAAAAATTCAAAAATCACACTTGGCCGTTTCTTCCCTTGTGGTCTTCATTACATGGACCAAAAAAACATTAACCTTATTTGTATTAATTTGTAGACAAATACTTGAGACAGCAGGAGTTATCCCTATTTTTACAATTTATAAATTCAACGATAATATTTTTACCATTACATAAACAAATTTAAATATACTGATTGCTTTAGCTAATGTTTTACTTATTAAGCTTTTTATATCTGCCCTTTTGAATTCTTAATTATTTTTTTTAAATGCCCCTTGTGTACAATACCAATGGGGAAAAAATTAAATGTCATTATTTCTGGAATAAGCTGACCCTAAGTTTATATTTGAAACTTTAAAAATTACATTTTGCTAGTTGCATTTTCTGATGTTCAATTTACTTCATAAGAAAACAATACATGCTTTTCTGTATTCTACAAGATTCGCCTGCTCTACCAGAAGCTAAAATACGATATTACACCTCTGCACTTACTTTATTTAATCATTTTATCTATTTGTGTCAATGTATTAATAAATTGTTTAACAAATTTTCTTTTCCTCAACAAATTTTAATGTACGCGCTTTCGCCACTGTTTACAAAAGATTATTTTTATGAAATACCGGTAACTCTTGCCTAACAAAGAGCACAAAGGCAAAGATGAGCAGTACAGAGTAAACAATAATAATGCTCGATTAAGCTTTTAGCTTTAAAAAAATGTACCATTCGTTTTAAGCTGCCCTATTATTTTTGGGAGCCAGTTTTCAAGCGTTAAAACACTTTTAATACTTTTCTCGTCCAAAAGAGGCGGAAGGGTTTCTGCTTAAGAACAAACGGTCTATATAACGAGTATATGCGGTAGTCACTGTAATATGTCACCGAAGAAGTGCTATTAGTTTTCCCACTAGCTTTTGGTGCTTATGTTAAAATTGCTTTGGTTTTTAATTACGATCTGTAATAATTTGACAATCAAATTTTGGTTTTTAAAAAAAATCTCCACAGACCACAATCTGCTGGTCAACACCCAACATTCCAGGACGTGATTGTGTCTGTAACATGACCCAGAACGACCAGGAAACCTACTACTGTGGAAGACCGAAGGATCCAAGGTTATACGTTAGACATAAAACCATCAAGTATCGAAATATTGAAACACTTTAAATGGGATTTCTATTAAATGTTGTAGCTCTAACTTTTGTAATAAAGGTGTACATTCTAGATCAGTAGTTCTTAACCTTGTTGGAGTTACTGAAACCAGAAGTTTCAGATGCCCATTTAACAAAACCTTCTCAAGCGGGGAATGTCATCACGAATCATACAGGAGTATGTATTGAACTCCGCCTAACACGTGATACTGACTCACTGAATCCATTAGGTCCTAGTGAACCCCAAAATACACAACACTGCTCTAGAGCGACGATAAAGCCTTAATAACGCGTTGCCGGGGCGGTCATCTATAGGTTTGGGGGGGGGGTGAGTTTTTAACATTCTTATTTAATTGAACTTTTGTCTTCACCGTTAAACAATAACTTTTCAAGGGACACCAATTTAGATGCTATTTTACGTAAACAACAACAACAAATTTGGTTCATCGTGTTGTTCTAGACTGACGTGTGATGACTGGCAAAGATCGGAGTATCTAGACACACTTCCTCAGCCACATGACGTCACCAAGGCGGAAATGGAACTGATAAGAAGGAGCACATCGTAAGGCTGTGTAATAGTATAAATTAAGACACTTATTTAAAAAGTTGGTCGTATTGAGAAACAGGTTGAATTAAATTTCTAAAATTTTACACTGAAAACTAAAAAAAAAAAGGAATACAAATAAATGAAACAATAACCCCGGAGACCTCATGTTAATGAAGTCTTTCACAAATGTAACAAAACATTAGGTTTTTTAAAGAGAAACTTTTACAGACGCTTTAAGAATATAAAACTGAAATGCTGCCAAAGTGACTTTGGTGAGAAGTGTATTAGATTATGCATCTTCCGGACCCTCGGATAGAAATAGTGATCACAACAATTTTCTCACTCCGTACACAAATACCCGCTGTTTGCCGTGGAATAGTTGCCCATTGCCACCAGGAAAACAAAAACTCTATCAAATATAACTATAATATTGCAAGACTAAACATCAGTTTAGAAGGTAAATATCTTCTGTATAAAAAGAGTTTCATTAAAATATAAGATCAGGGCAGTTTTATACATTTAAGAAACTTCTCACGAACAACGTTTTTAGAGGAGTCAAAAGCAGAAACAAACAATTGAGTATATTAGTATGAGAGATAAACATATCATTTTATGTATGCCGAGATGTTATCGACAGCAATCGCAGCATGTATTAGTAAAAAAAAAGAAGCTTCATAGGTGCATTGTGATGATGATATATGATATTCATGAAATAATCGTGAATATTTATAAAGGGAGCGTAGATAGGTACAGAGAGGTACGTCAAGAGTGTATACAAAATTAAGAACTATTTAAAATGAGGGGGCGCGGTATTCTAAGTTGTAGCGAGCTGGACTACAGAACCGCTGCAAGAACTCGAGTCGCGAGTTCGAGCCACGGTGCTGGCAATGCCCGGGACATTATGCTAACCATACAATCCCATGCTCGTTAGTGGTCAATGAAACATGTGAACGCTACTTCTTTTGCTCCCGTGCACCTTCATGGTCTGTAAGGGATATCTATGTATTTATTTATTTTTAATAATTGAGTGTCGTGTTTTACTTAAACACATTCCTAGGGTGTTAGATAGCAGTTCTATTTCACAAAGCTCCAAAAGCTTGACAACTTTTAAATAATGATTTTGGTCCACCTTCAGATTATGACTTTTAAAAAACGTTGCATTTAGTACCTTTATTTTATCAGTAGCTTAGGTGCTATACATTCAGACCATTTGAGTGACAAGTTTTTTATAGTTAATTTTAATGTTATTTTAATAAAACAAATTATATTGCCATAATTCTAACATTTGTATCTGGATTCTTTTATTATTCAACTATTTGTAATATCATTTTTTTCATAATACCACTCACGCAAACACTGTTGTTTAGTTATGCCCAGTCAACACTGATCAACCACAAAATAAAGATCTTCACCAACACAGGTAATACTATACATTTACAGTCTCTTACACCAAAGGTTTTAATTATTTATCAATTTTCTAAAACTTCAAAATAAATTTAACTTCCTCTTTGTCCGAGAAAACAGTTTGTCTTTCATCAATTGGCTATTTTTTTTTTAGTTCCACAGCCTCTTTCTTTTCGAGATCGTTGGGGATTCTAATGTTTCCATTAGAACATTCTAGGGCTTAATAGACACTGGTTTAGGGCCAGGACGGATTAGCAAAAAGAAACCGATAAGAATCACCCCTCGCCAGGTCAGCGGAGGACTTTCTTAGCGTTAGTCCTTTCTCAACATTTTTATGGTGCCTTTTTTGTGGGTTCGATCCCATACTTCTCAGCTTGTTAGGCGATCGCACTATTGTCTCCCCTTATCAGCCGCGATTGAAACTTTGCGTACATAAATTCTAAAGGACCTCTGTGCTCGTTGGGCTAAGTCTCTGAGCTTTCTTGTTTATTTCGCGTTTCACTCGACTTCTACTCTCAGTTTTTAAGCATCATCTCTAAGACTCATGTACACTAAACAATTATGTTTATTGCTTCCCTTCACTTCTAGTTACTCTAAAAACCACTAATTAATCTGTACAGTCCTAATGCCTATACGTCTACCTTATCCCTAACGTTGTGTCTCCCGGAGTCGCTCACGCACTCACGTTCTGCTTAGTGTGTTCCCTGGTTCTCAAGAGTGCAGCCTGTCTAATAGTCGTCAGTCTCCGCTACCCAAAAATTTTATTGTCCGAAGTAATCAGTCAATCATCTTAAACCACCCCTACAAAAGACGAGTGTGGGGCCGCTTTCACATAACCGTCTCTTGCGCAACCCCCATCACTTCCTACCCCCACCATGCGTGTGGTCAATCTGTAATTTACCGCGGTCCGTTCCTCCTTTGATTTCAAAATTCAAGTGAGTTAACATTTTGTGTCTGACTGTCACATTTCGCACGTCGAGCCCTCTGACATGTCTGGACCCGCCCCAATTCCTCCTCCGTTGGCCCACGCCTCAACTTGAAAGGACCAGCCGTCCCTTTGAATGCTAACTGACAGCACTTAGGTCTTCTTAAATATAGATGATTAAATATAAAAAAATGCCCTTGATTTGATTCGCATTATGTTTTAGTAAAAATACCACAAGTACTAGAACTGTTACAGCCTAGCCGGTGAAAGTAAGATGCACCTCTTAAATTCATGCTTAGTGCTATGAATAGATTTGGAGACTAAGTTGACAAGTGTGTCCTTTGCAGAGATAATGTTGTATGACACTGCTCAGTAGATGGTGTTGAATTCTGAGTTCGCACAAACGCAGAGCCCCTTATGTTGAATATTGGGACCCGCCTGTTGAATATAGAACGGGCCCACAATGTTGAATACTATGTCTAGGGTTTCCACTGGCTATTCTATACTATACTAACATATATAACGATAGTTCACATCCAAATAATAAGAATTAATAACTAACGCCTCTGTGTATATGATATAACAGAGATAAAATATTTAATACATTATATACATATATATATATATACATGGTACATTAGTAAATAAAAATATACTAAATTAAGATGCCCCACTTCCCTCATGGAATGGGCGTGCCCAAAGAGACTGGTTGAACTGCTACTGCTAAGGTCTGGCTAATCAGGCGTAGCGCAGTCCTGTCCCATGGTCAGTATGATTGGCAGTCGGCCCCTTCGCCAGAATGGTCACCGACAGCAATTGTCCTAACATGTGAAGGCAAGGCCACCTTGTCCCCTTCTTCGCTCCAGATCTCAGCACGCCTCCTGTCTGAGATTGTAGCCTAATGGTTTCTCGCCACTCCACTGGCTTCACAATTTTTAGAACCTTTACATATTTTAGAACCGTTGAGGGTAAGGGTAGGTCCATCAACGCAACAGGGACGCTGTCCTTGAGATGGACAAAGATCCATGATGGACCATGGAATATTCCATAGAATTAGTAATAGGTTAGGACGTGGAAGTTGGCCGAACGTTCTAGAAGTCATGCATGTCAGCGCGTGATAAACAGTTGGTACACGCCACTGACCAATCAGATGAGAACGGTCCGCTGACCCACGTGGGGCCAGGGGTCCTTAAATACTCGAGCCAAACCTTACAGCAGCCTCTCTCTCAGAATATTCGTAGTACACCAGGTCTGCGGTGTGACGGGCGAATAAGAGTTGAGCCTAGCTGAAAGTTTGTTTCAGCTAGTTAGAAGTTAGGAGTTAGGTGTTAGTACTAGTACTAACTAAGTACTGATTAGCTCCTTCTAACTATAACTTAATACTAACTAAAGAAAATCATCAGTACCGAGCCTGCGCTCTTCATTGGGTTTCCCTGAAAACACCCTAAGGTATCATAAGAGACGTAAAATTTAAGAAGCCCTGCCCCCCTCGAAGCGGTAGCTTCTGAAGCCGCCCCTAGGGCGTCCAAAACACAAGATCCAAACGCCTACTACTGAGTTGACCTCCCGAAGGAGAGGTAGAATTTTCCCTACTTCGACCCACTACCACTTAAGCGCCACCCTGGCAAAGCACACGAGTCTCAATGGTTTGAATCGCCGCAATGGTGGGGATCATCAATGACCTTCATAGTGTGTGATCACCACAGGAAGGTTTCCCCAGAGCTGAGTCCGCTGTTTTCTTATCGGTTCCTTTTGCTAATTCGTACTGGTGCTCCTGGCCCTCAACCGGTACCACTGAAATCCTACATGTTAAAGAAAAGCAGCAGTCCCGAGCCTGCACTCTTCATGGGGCTTTACGGAAAACCCCCTCAGCTCTCTGGCCCCCTAAGTGACGTAAAAGCTGAGAAGCCCCCAGTGGCGTAGCTAGGGTCATGTGCGCCCGGGGGCAAGACACAAATTCTGCGCCCCTTGACGGACCGAAAAATTCTGGGGGCTCACTGAGCCCCCAAGAAAAATTTGAAATTTTACGGTTTATAAGGTTCATTTTTTTAAGCAAATGATATTTTAATGAAATACAATACAGACTAATAATTCTCTATACGATTATAAACAATTTATTTGAAAAAAAAATACTCTACTAATTATTCATGACTCGAATAGACATAATCTAAAATAAATTGATCTTCCTTGATTTGAATGTCGTCAATCTCGCTGTTAAAATTGATATTCTCAAGTGTTCTCTTTCGATGCTAAGGAGTGCAAGATCATCCAGACGATCTTGATCCATTGAAGCACGTAATTAAGACAAAATAAGGTTTACTTTGCTGAAGGACCGCTCACAGCTTTTAGTTGAAACAGCAATTTTTAGAAGTATTTGAAGTGAAATGCGCAGATTCGGAAATAAGTCATCTCCATATGAAACAATAAAATCTAGAAGATCCAAAGTAGTTTCCGGTAGAACTTCAGTCCGGGTACTGAGCATCATTTTTCAGTCTTTGATTTCTGTACACAATTCGTAGAAATTAGCAAAATCTAAGCAATTATAATGAAGCGTATCGACTTTTGTTTCAGCAAGAAGAGATTTGACGTCTAGTAACTAGTAAAAATCCAAATTTGTTGTTTAGGTTGTTTAAGACGTAAAATCCGTATTGATATCTCCTGTTGGGGTTTATCAATTTCGCTGTTCATAGCAGGTGCAATTTCTTCTTATGGAGAAAGTTCTGCATCTCTTTTTAATTCTCGAAGGCATCCTCCGATGTCGTATAATCTTCTGTCAAACTCGATTCTCCAAGTTGTGCAACTTCTTTCCCATTGTCTACCGCAACATGGCTCAAACTAACATGAATGTTGACAATTTCTTGCTCAAGCGATTCAAGATCAGATTAAGCTTCCTTGAAACTCACAGTAGGATTCTGGAACCGTTTCTGGACACTATCAATTTTATCAAGTATGATGTTCCAGAAATGTTTAAAATCTAGGAAGTTAAAGTTTTATATACCTACCAGCAAAGCTTCTGCATCACTTCTGGTGTCAGGCGTCATATTTGTATGTTCTGATAATTTTTCCAACAGCCCTGCCATGTCATCTAGTCCTTCATAAATTGCTATAACAGCTTCTGATCGTGCAATCCAACGTGTTTCAGACTCCCTCTTCATTGTGATTGGCACAACTCTTTTTTAATTTTTTCCCAACGAGTTGTTGAAAGGGAGAAAACATAAATGTATACTTTTAACTGTTCCAAAAACGTGATAACAACTGGATCATGTTTAGTTAAGTGTACTCTTGCTAAATTTTAAGCTGTGGTTGCCACAGTTGATGAACAATGATTTGTGATTTCTAGCACATTTTCGCTCCCGGTCATTACAGAAGCATTGTCACAACATCGTGACCGACCGTCGGATAGTGGTATGCTATTAGATTCCAGTTTCTCTACGATAACTATTTCAAGGCTTTTTGCGTCTTTGGAATGTATCTTTGCAAAATCTGAAAATGATTCTTTGATAGTTACTTTTTAGTTTGTAATCCACATCCACAAATCTGATGACTTGAGAAAGCTTTTCCGGTGTCCTAGATCGATTGGAGTCAAGTAAGATACCGTAGTACTTGTGTTTTCTGATTTCACTCAACAGCTGATTCCTTACAGTCGATGTAAGTAGGTGGATAAATTCATTTTGGATTTCCGGTGATAAATAAGATACTACACCTAGATTTTCTCGGGCATTTTGTTGGTGTTTTTTTCTAACAGTTGATCCTACTGAGCAACAATTTTTATCGACGATGGACAGGAAAGAAAGGCGGTGCCTGATGTTTCATATGAAAGGAATCCAACTTGCTTTGACACTCTGATACAAGCCCGTGAGAGGAGAGACCTTCCCTACCCTTTCCCACTTTACTCCCTCCACATGAGAATTGGGGAAGTACGATTTATCTTTTTAAAGAGTCACAGCATGCAGCAAAGGGACGTGTATTAACCATTCTGTTTGCCAGTGGTTTTCAACATTTTGAGATTCCAGGACCACTTGAAAAATTTGTGCCTTAACTACGGGCCACTACTAAAAATTATTTCTGCATTTTCTGGTTTTTCGGTGATTTCGTACAATTTATCAAACATCTCAAAGTTACCTTGAAATAATTTTTTTTTTCAAAGATCAAGCTTTTTCGTAAAAGCAGACATTCTGTCACTGAGAGTCATATAATGTATCTGCTTTCCTTGCCGAGTGGAATTAAGTTTATTGAGCTTTTCAAAAATTTCAGCCAAGTAAGCCAGAACAGCAACCCATTAGCCATGGTTCAAACTATCAACAAGCTTTGAGTTATTTCTACATGAAAATCTCTTACGTCATCGCGTAATTAAAACAGTCAGATAACCAGCGAACTTCAGTATACATTAGTAACTGTTAACGTTCAAAATTCATATTCGAGCATAAGAAATCAAAGAGACGAGAATTTAATTGACGAGCTTGATAAAATTAAAAACCATTATGGCCAGATCAGAAATATATTTAAGTCTGCGTTAATTCTTTTACTTGCTAGTCTTTCTCGATTAATCCTACAGTGGACCACAGGGTGAGAACCACTGCTTTAAGCCACTCCTTTTTCTTGTCTTGGTAATTTTGGTTGCCTTTAGTGTCGTCTCTGGTAGCTCTATTAAAAGAATCGTATTGGTCTCTTACTGCTCACTACCATCAACTCACAGTTTTTTAAATTAAAAAAAA
>MUZC01004751.1:87710-127803 GCA_002072015.1 Radix auricularia | reverse complement strand
TATATATATATATATAACTTCTTATATCGCTAATTGATATTTAAAAAATATCAAATTTATATTTATTTAATTTTTATTTGTGATACATGTTTAGTACTTATTTTTAGAAAGAATGCTGTTTTTTTTTTAAATCTTTAAAATGGTAAATATGAAAGTGGGATAAATAGATAATTACCAAATATAATGTGATAAATGTAATCACACGTAGTTATTTATAAGCTGAAATTTATTTTAACTAATGAATAAAATGATTTCTAGTTTTACTATTTTATAACCAATAGAAAAATACATTTTGACCTATTCTAGCTCTCTTTATTTATAAGTTTATTTTTTTTCTCATTCTAATTTTGGTAATTTACTGATATTTGCATTCTATTTTGACTGTGTTTTTGTTAATTTTATCACATACTATTTCTTTCATTTTTATTTAATTAACAAACACATTTCTTAGGCAATTTTTTTAAAAGTTAGTGAAACATATTATCCATTAAGATTTCATTAAAATTTTATGTGTTTTGATTGTTCCAAAATAATGTCTATCCATATTTAAGTTCATGTTGTTGTTATTTTTGCATAGGATATTAAAACAATACATGTTGGCATTCAAAAAATTATCGACGCAATAATAGCCGCATTCTAAGAAACAGAACAATACATTAGAAACACGGTTTTCAGAAAATGTAAGAGGTCAGCATAAAGAGATATTTAGATAGATAGATAGACAGAAAGACGGAAGGACGAACGGACAGCCAGACAGACATACTGATAGACAGATAGATAGACAGACAGACAGACAGACAGACATACAGACATAGAGACAGACAGACGGACGGACGGGCGGACGGATGGATGGACGGATGGATGGATGGATGGATGGACGGAAGGACGGACGGATGGATGGATGGATGGATGGATGGATGGATGGATGAATGGACGGATGAATGGATGGATCGATGAATGGATGGATGAATGGATGGATGAATGGGTATATAAATTTATAAACTCTTTAAATTTTAAAGAGAGCATACAATTTTGTACAGTCGGTATATTCGTTACAGTTTAAGATGATGAGGCAGACAGACAGACATTATGGCCAGATTTTACTGGTAGCAATAAAGGAATAAGCTTATTGGGATCGCTCATAAAATATAATCAACATTTAACTTAAACACAGTAAAAACAAGTTTTGTGTTATAGGATTAAAGAAAAGACTTTTAAAAAAACTTCTCACCACAATAAATGTAAGAAGTGAGGCTATTAAACGAAACGAGGATTTATTTCGATTGTTGAAAATTCTGCACGCTGAAGCATTCAACTTCAATGTTACACTAGTTTCGTTGAAGAGGCCATCAAGATCATAAAAACCATTAGACTCACATTTGTTTTGTCATGAAGAAGCCATCAATATCATACAAGCCATTAGACCCACATTTTTTTTTATTAAGAAGGCATTAAGATCATAAAAGCTAATTAGACTCACATTTGTTTTGTCATAAAGAACCAATCCGGATCAGTGTATTTCCAGTAAGAGATTTATGGCTCGTTTTACCACCGCCAATGCCTTATGGTAGATTTGGAAATGTTCCTTGTACACTGCATCGATAATATGGGGGTCTTCCGTTGTTATTGTGGCAGTAAATCAGCTAAATCTCTTTAACATTTAAATCCAAGCGAACGTTACATTTTAAAAAATGTATTCCACCAGGCCGCAAAAGAACAATATTATTTTGAATTATTCAGAAATGTTGTTATAAAGGCCACCATAGCTGTGACTCGTTATTTTTTATTTGTGAGAGAAGCTTGAAATATAACACGTTTTTAAGATTTACGATTTCCATCAAAACACCGGAAAGAGCGAACCGTTGTCTTTCCTTGAAAACAAATCTGTGAAAGATTTAGACTTTTGTTAGCAGTGACGGTAGGTAGAAAAGAATTACATCGACCCACAGAGCACCTACAGAGAGACGTTCAGATTCCGGGGAATGCTTTACACTGAGTAAAATCACATAACGTCTTTCTTTGCTTGGTAGAGTTTCAACGATATAGAATCTATGCACCGAAAACGTGGACTTGACAAAAAGCTAATTTTTTTTATAAAGAGAAGACTGCCGAAAGTGTGCGACAAACAAACAAAAAACTAGTTGATGTTGCGTTAAGTTTAATTAACTTACCAAGTGAATCTAAGGAAATGCATATTTATCTTTCAAAATAGTTTTTTTTAAGCGTTAATGTAAGAATAGGTTATGATTAATAAACTAAGTCAGTATAATGTAATGACAATTAATTCATTAGAGACGCTGACAAGCAATTCCAATATATTATAATTGGAGGGTGTTTTTTTTTTGTTGTTTTTTTTGAAAACCCATGAAATATTACACAAATACTGTAACTGTAATTAAAATTCAACTATTCTTTAAAGTAAAGGCGTAAAAATTCGTTTCTTTCAATTTTTCACCAACTTTAAAAAAATATTTGTATTGTTCAGAAAATTCAAATGTTCAACACGTCATCCCAGCATTTGGAACAAAATCAATACCAAGTTTGACGCCTATTAGGCCTACTACAAAAAATTACACAATTCGCCATACTCGATGTGTTTTTCATCACCCAGGTGGCCGCTTCATTACATTGTTAAATTTAATCAGTCCAGAACAATTTTACACACTGAACGCAATTTTTCATAGAGGACTTTTTCAATATTCTCTGCCTTTGTGTGATCTTAGGCAACGTCGTCAAGATTTTAGTGCTCAGCAAGCGGTGCCTTAAGACACAATCAGCATTCTCCTGACTTCTATCGCCATCTGCTATCTCGTCTTTTGTACCAACCAGCTTCTGCAAGAATTGTTGTTTATACTAAGAGAATATGATCCTGGGGCGGCGGATAAGTTTCTTATAATTTACATGCAAGGAATCGTGCAATGGAATCACCTCACCATGTCCTCGAACATTTACAACGTCGCCATCATAGGAATCGAACGTTTGGTCGCGGTTAGCTTCCCTTTGCTCGTCGCGAGGATCTGCAACCCGCCCAGGACCAAGTGGCTCATCGTCTTAACGGAGCTCTTCGTTTTCACCTTCCCGGCACTGTTTTTATTTTTAGACTACAAGCTGATCAACGAAAAGGTCACCGCTGCTTTGGGCAGTTTGATCGCAACTGAAGAAATCCATAACTCCGTCCTGTTCTACTGGTCACATCTCGTGCCGTTTGTTCAAGTCATGATGCCACTGTCTGTGATGTTGCTATGCTACGTTGTGATCATGGTCATGCTGCAGGTGTCCTTCACACAAAAAATCGAAACTATCATCGAACCAAGTCTCGTCACGCAAGACAAAAGAGCTGAAAGTGTTCAGGTTGTTGTTGACAGTGATGACCGTGCCCTGGACCTCGTTTCTGCAACCGGTGTTGATGTCGTCGGTCTTGTCGAGCAGCGCGGCGTACGGCGTCCAGTTGGACAGTGTCAGCATCGACCTGATCAATGTGCTGATTAAGGTCGTGAGTAACAAAGACCTGATCAATGTGCTGATTAAAGTCCGGAGCCACATCGACCTGATCAATGTGCTGATTAAGGTCCTGAGTCACATTGACCTGATCAATGTGCTGATTAAGGTCGTGAGTAACAAAGACCTGATCAATGTGCTGATTAAGGTCCTGAGCCACATCGACCTGATCAGTGTGCTGATTAAGGTGCTGAGTCACATCGACCTGATCAATGTGCTGATTAAGGTCCTAAGTCACAATGACCTGATCAATGTGCTGATTAAGGTCCTGATTCACATCGACCTGATCAGTGTGCTAATTAAGGTCCTGATTCACATCGACCTGATCAGTGTGCTAATTAAGGTCCTGATTCACATCGACCTGATCAATGTGCTGATTAAGGTCCTGAGTCACATCGACCTGATCAATGTGCTGATTAAGGTCCTAAGTCACATCGACCTGATCAGTGTGCTGATTAAGGTCCTAGGTCACATCGACCTGATCAATGTGCTGATTAAGGTCCTGAGCCACATCGACCTGATCAATGTGCCTATTATGTTCCTGAGCCACATCGACCTGATAAATGTGCTGATTTAGGTCCTGAGCCACATCGACCTGATCAATGTGCTGATTAAGGTCCCGAGTCACACTTTTCCTCCGACCAACTTCATCATCTATTTCACGCTAAGTTCAAAGTTCGCCTCCACGTATCGAGGTATTAGGGCGAGTCTTCTAAAAACGCTGCTGTGTCGCAAGGTTCGAAACGTGTGACCAATGTCCAGTGTGGGCTGTCATAGAAATATGAGCTGTCCGGTGAACTTTTCGGGGTGATTCCTATCTTCTCATATTAAGAATAAAGGGGCAAAATTCAGTTGGGCATGTTTATAAGATGCCTTTGAAGTATGTACGCGTGAGCTTGGGAAAGGACACAACACTGCAAAAACCACAAATAAACAAAAAACGAATCGTCAAAAAGCTTTCTTATAATAATAATAAAATGATAATTTATATAGCGCTGTATCCCAGCCAGGAGCCGGCCGGGCTCACAGCGCTTTACATGGAGATAACACTACATATATTAATTAAATAAACATTCATATCGTACTAACTACATAAATGACAATACGTAGTACATCAGCTACAAAACAGGGACTAAAAAAAGATAAATACAGAAACTAGAACTTTAATGTGCACACTCTAAAGAGACATCAGTCAGAAAGTTTCAGTAAAGTTTCAAAATGTCATTTGTTGTTATATTGATATGAGTATGAGTGTTTGTGTTATGAAACACAGAAGAGCTCTTTCCCGCTTCAGAAAATATTACAAGCTAGATATAAAAGTTGTTCATGAATAAAGAAGTGTTCGTTACTCTAATTTGATTTGGATTTTAAAAAATAAATAGATAGCGTTAATCAACATCGTAAGTTATGGCGGAACATCCTGATATTGCCAACAAAACAATTAAATCCCTTTTGCCATTTCCGATCTCCTATCTGTGTGAAGCGGGGTTTTCTGCAGTGACAGCAATGAAGACAAAAAAACGGAATAAAATGGACATAAGCAGTGTACTTCGGGTGTCTTTGTCTCCTACCCATAGATGCAATGATCTCGTTGAAGAGAAAAAACAGGGTTCTCATTTATTTCCTCATTATTGTTAATTAAATAATGTTTAATTCCTTTTTTTTTTTTTTTGTAAATTGACTTTTATTTTGAAGGCATGTTGAAACACAATTAAATTAAAACTATAAAATCAAAACAATCTAAAATACCTGCATAAACAATCAACGCAGCCTCCCCCCTCACACAGCCCCCGCCCAGCCTTAACCCCCCTCCCACCCCAAGTTAGTTGGCCGAGAAAAGTTTTCAAATTTTTACTGTTCCCCAGCGTTTAAGGGTTGGGGACCATTTAGCTATAGAATGAGAATATATCATAATAATATCTAGTTTTCCTATATTATATATATATATATATTAGGGCTGCGGAAATTATCGATTAATTTCTCGATTAATCGGTAAATTATTTTATCGAGTAAAATTATTTTAATCGATAAAATAGTGATTAATTTTTTTTTAAATGTTCGATTTATTAATAAATAATTTATATTATTTTTTTTTAATTTCTTTAAAAAAAATTTTTTACGTACAAACTTTTCCGCTAACTACATGTAGCAGGTGTAGTGTGTGTAAACTTTAAAA
The DNA here is from genome assembly GCA_002072015.1 of Radix auricularia. NCBI lineage: Eukaryota > Metazoa > Mollusca > Gastropoda > Lymnaeidae > Radix > Radix auricularia. Next base: position 122,129 of record MUZC01004751.1, on the reverse strand, counting down.
TAACCTTTTTTTTTAACGGACAATGATATAAAAAAAACCAATGTTTTTAATTATTTAACAATAACAAAACTTAAATTCATTGACATTATATTGAAATACTTCTCTTAACAATGTTATATCTTTTAAATTAAATAAAATTAAATACTTAGGTTAAAGCCATAAAAGGGCATAAAACAACCAAGTGAAAAAAGTGGATATGTGGTCTTAAAAGAAAAATTATTACTCTTGAACAACTTGGGATAGAAAGATTATCTTTATCTTTTTGTTAATCATCAAACAATTTCTATATGGCTGGATTACTTCATATTTTAAAATTAATTTGAAATTTTCATTCAAGTCCCTAAACTTTAATACGTTATTTAACTTATTTTCATTGCTAACTAGGTTTTAAAAATAACTTAATATTAGTAAGAATTGCCCGTTTTTATTACTTCCCTTGAAATTTTCAGTTTAATGACGTCATACATCTTTATTTCTAGCTTTAACAAAATTATCGATTAATTAATCGGTAATTTTACAAAAGTTAACGATTAAAATTAATTTAATCGATAACAGCCCTTATGTATATATATATATATATATATATATAAGTAGTCTTGCTTTTCTCTTTAAATACTTTTTTTCGCAACCACTATAAATTAGTATAAAATGATGTTTACATACATGTTTTTGTCCACAAATAGATCTAATTACAATACAACACAATAGGTCACAATTATTACTATCCACATTGGCAAATTAGCACTGCATTGTGTTACAGCATTATCTTTTGGCCCCGCTGAATGCACCACAGGAGCTGTTGAAAGACTTTTAGGTGTAGATGATGTAGAAAACGACTTTTCTGGAGCATTGGTACCATCTATGCACTCATTAATCACAACCACGAAACCTTCATTTGGACAGCAAACAGTGTTTTGATCGTCACTGCACTCACGACTTTTGTAATTTTTATACATGTTGATCCCCAGACCGCACACATCGCACCGTCTGCACTCAGACTGACAGGGTTTTCCCGGTAATTGACTCCTGTAATATCCGTCTTCACACATGATCTTTGCGTCTCTAGTCTTGGTGCACGGCTCTTCTACAATCTCGTACTAAATTTAGAAAAGAAAAATGTATTTCATTTAAAATGGATTTCTCAGGGCACTTAAATTGGTTTAAATTTGTAACCCGAAAAACTGTTTTTGTACAGTAATTGTTCAACCTATTGTACAACAATGACGTTACTCCATGTTGCGGACATCGATTTGATTTGCCGACGGTGAAAAGTAAATAACGCTAAAAGATTTTAGTATCGGAGCGAGACTTATTTGGACAATATGTTATTTAAGTGTATCTTACCGTGACTGAATAAAGGTTTTTTTTTATTAAATTTTTTAACAAATTAAAATAAAAGACGAAATAAAAACAGTCCGTAAATATTTATGTCCACGGTATTTACCTTATCTGCATGGGAAACAAGTCTCGACCTGATAGTTAGACCTAAACTATTCCACACCATTAGATATTTTAACACACAATAATATCATAGAGAAACATCAATAAGGGGAGCAAAAGATGGATGTATCTATGCCTCGTTTACAAGAAAACAAAAGCACCTGAGTGTTAAGAGAAGACCGATTTATTACTGCAACTTGGTGCATAATTTAATCCGTTATAACTAAAAACTAGGTCTAAAAAAAAATTTAAAAATATTTTATGTTTCTTGTCTGAGAGATTGGACCTTACTTTTCTTTGTTGTCTAATACACGTATAAAAAATAGAATATGTTGTTTAAATTTTAGAAATAAGTATCTTCACAGACTTATTATTGAAAAAAACAACAACGAAAAGAAACAATCAAATCATGATAAACTACTCCCAAACTCACCATCCCAGGCTCGTAACATTTCAGACACCTTGTATGCTCCCTTTGTTCCGACATCTTCCGTGTCATAAATGTTCCATCTTCACATGGTCTACATTCATACAAGTGGACATACGTCCCTTCAGCACAAACTGTTGGCTGTATCTCAGTTTTTGGTGACACTCCAGGCAGACGTGGAACAGGCCTGGATGGCACGTCATCGTCACATGTTGTCTCTTGACCATATAATGAATGAAGACACCCCAATAGAAATAAAAACGTTATATAAGTGATGAAACTTCTTCCTGTTAAGTTCAATTCTTTTAGGTTTCCTTGCATCATTTTCGAATTTATATAAAATCTAGAAGATGAATAAATCCAAGTATTTAATTGATATTCAAAGAACTGTTTTGAAACTAGATTTTTGGGCATTACATTAGCATGTACTAAGATTTGAGCAATATATTTATAAAACCGAGATTATTAGCCAATAATGGATTGCACCAATAAGTATGAAAATACATAGCAATACTTATATTGTTTAGCAGTATGTTTAATTTGACCATTATCATTAATGTTCTTCATTGAATTCAATGACACCAAATATTCTCAACTTCTTCGAATCCGTAGACTGTGTCAATCTCAGGAGGACTTTTGGGAAAAGGCTTTGGAAATGGTGGAGTTTTTTAGACAAAGGTCATATCCTGAAGCCACACTTCAATATGCGCTTCAGCGGGTCAAAAACTTCACTCGTGCCGACGCCTTTTTACCACGCACCCGTGATACCAACCGAAGGAGCAAACTGGTTCTTACTTATCATCCACACAACATCAAAGCCAAAGAAATATTCCCGAAGAACCGAGCTATCCTCCTTGCGGACCCCGAGACGAACAACATATTCTCCACACCACCCCTAATTGTATTTAAGAGGGACAGAAACATACGTGCTTTTCTGGTTCGCACTCACCGCCCCACATCACCCAACCATCTGGGTACTGTACCATGCGGCCGACTTCGGTGTAAGACATGTCCTTTTGTTGTGCAAGCCGAACAGATAAACTTCCCTAAGGGGCTATTTATTATTAAGGATGGCTTCACTTGCGCTAGCCGCAACGTTGTCTACACCATTGTGTGTAAGCGCAGTCCTTTGAAACACATAGAGGAGACGGGACGATCTTTGTCGTGCCGAATGTCTGAACATATTAGGGCGATTACACAAGACAAACAGTGTCCCGTCTCCCATCACTTCAATGGACGCGACCATATGGGTGTCAAGGACCTGGCAGTCACAGCTATTGTCTCGTGCACAAACACACCCACGCAAGTCAAGCTTGAAAACAGAGAAATAGAAAATCACGGTACACTCGCCCCACATGGGATGAATGTGTTGTTTTCTTTGACCAACTAGGCGTTTGCTCCGCCCATTCTCTGCTTTCCTATTTAAATTCGCTCTGTCATCTCTCAGTTTCACTTTCTTGGATTCTTTGGATTTCACCGCAGCTAAGTTTCTTAATTTCATTTTTTATTTTGATTTTCGTTTTATTTGTGTATTGTATGTTCGTTGAAAAAAGCTCGTTGCCGAAACGTTCGCTGTTTTGTTACGTCCGGTCAGGCTAACCCTTACCTTTTTACGTCTCTTCCATTTAATTGTTCAGACAATGCTGCATGTAAAGCACTGCTCAGACAATGCTGAATGTTTATCACTGCTAAGACAATGCTGAATGTTTATCACTGCTAAGACAATGCTGCATGTATAGCACTGCTCAAAAGATGAAGCAGGTTATTATATACCCTGGTGTTAGCCAAAACTTTACGAGAGACATCTCAAGTTTTGAGAATGTGTATTTAGTTTAGTTTACAGTTACTGTTACACGCAGCCATATATGACGTGATGGTGATGACGAACACGCTGTGCTGTAAAATTATGACGTTAAAAGCAACGATGACTTGTAATGTGCAGCCGATAACTGAACTTAACGTGTCTCCAGACTGTTGTTAAAATCTTCCTCGAAGTGATGAATGCGGGAAAAGCGAACAGTAAAGCAGACGGGGATTACGATACAATTTAACGTAGCTTCAAGTCCCCACATAGGTTTTATTATACCTTGACAAGTATTTGAAATACATTTCAATAGGGCTTGTCTTTACTAAAACCGTAAAACGATATAACTCATTGAGTAATGTTTTATTTTTCGATTACATTTTAGCAGATCAATATTCTGAAGAATAGACACAGTCGAATCAATAAGCTCTCAAATTTTTTAGCATTGTAAATTATGGAAACCTTTTTTTTTCCTTACTTAAGTCCAACAGGCTGTCTTAAGTTAACGAGGAATTAAAAATGGGGGATAAATAATAATATACTTGCTTCTCAATATACCTACATTTAAATATTGATTCGCGCCTGTTATTGATTCTTTATGACGTCGTCCTCTTAAAAATACCCCAATATTTCCATGAATAGATTTCCGCCATTTTATGACAAGGCCTACATAGTAGAATTTAGCACAAAATTCGACATTGTCTCAGTAAATAGTGCTTGCATTGATGTTTTGACTGTCAATGATATTTTTTCTTGAGTTAAATGTGCATGAAATGGTCATGTCTATCAAGTGACGTTTATAATCAGCAGTAAGTAAAAACAAAATACAAAAATTGACATAGACCTAGGGATATGGTTATACGCCTGATTAAATTTGCTTACTTACTTTGTGACGTTAGTAGATTACTCTAAAAATATACACATATATCTCTTTTTATTGATTGACTTCTTAACGGCGTTGGTGACTCTTCCCTAAGTGCTATAAATCGCAGTAGCGCATAAGCAAAAAAAAATCAATAAGTGACAAATTAAACAGCTACGCCATTTACTAAGTACCCCAGAAAAGTGATACTTGGCTATACAACTGTTAATTAATTGAATCACTAACCTACTTGGTGAAAGGTCCTTGCCAAAATGATTTTAGATATAACTTCAATAAAGTTATAACCTGAGTTATCAAATTGAAATTTTGTTATGAACAGTTTGTTGGACAACTGTTGACATAACGAAGAACTACATATCTTCTTGTACACACTGATATGGTTGAAAAATAATTAAAATCGGATTTCACCGTATTGATTTCTAATTCACTTCACTTAACACAGGCACTAAGGGAGAGACAACTGATTGTAAAAAAAATATATAGTTCAATAATGTAGTCTATTTAGGATAAGACATTACAAAAAACGAAAACATTTTCAACATTTAAACTTCTAATAAAATCTCAATACTAGACATAAACTATGAGTGAGAACAGGAATGACATAAACTGTCTAAATTATATAACTTACGATTTAAAAAAACAACATAAAATTATGTATTTTTGAAGAAAGCAGTAACAAAATATATTTCTTATTAAAACATTTTTTTTTTACATTTTCAGATTAAAAATAATAGGCAAGTGTCACTCTAAGTTTTTTTAGTTCACATTTTATACCTTCTAAAAAACACACGAGAAACTATGTCCTAGTAGTAGTAGATGGACTTTGCAGGTAGTTTGTAAAGTAATAAATAAGGTAATTACCCCCCAAATATGTTTTAGTAAGGAACTTGAAACATCTAGGAGAATGCGTTATTTAGAGATGATTTACCTTTACTTAAATAAATGACACACAAATTAAATGTGTAAAAAAAAAAAGATACATTAAGGCTTTATTGATAGACCAACACACAAATCAGTACAAATAACACAGGCATGAAGATTATATTTTTAGCATATAAAAATTTATTATGCGATGTGAAAATAATAATTCAGTAAAAATACATTAAAAGATTCACGGTAGACCAGCTATGTGTGATATTGAACCATGACTGAATAAAAGCCGTTGCTGACACATTAGAAAATGATTATTAGTTACTTCAAAACATGTTGGATTACATGCATCTTAAGGTGTGTGTTTGTAGCGTCTTATGAAAGAGATATGCAGGAAAACTATATTGCATCAATTTCATATACCAATGAATAAATGTCAATTTTTTATTTATTTATTTATTTTTTTGGGGTGTTTTTTTTAAGTTAAGAAAACAATTTATTTTAATGTCTTATTTTAATTTTCAAAAAAAAAAATAAATAAATAAAAATATCTTCAAACATTAATTACTTACATTTTAATGTTGTTGTTTTATTTTATGAAAGAAAACTTGAATCTTAAGAAAAAGAGATGATTTGATATTATAAAAAAAAAGGTTTTTTCATTCTTGTTCAATACCTAGTAATATTTTACAAACTAAACACTATCCTTATGTTAACCAAGATCGACATAGTTTAAAAAAAAAACAACTCTTCGTATGAGATTAAGACGTGCAGTGCGTTATCCGATGAGATAATCTCAACCGCCTCCCTTTTACTTTTGTCATTTAAAAACTTTCCCACATGTAGAAAATGTCTAAACATTATTTTATACAATTTTCACTTTATGTATTAATTGAAGCATGCAATTAACCCATCCTATTTAACATGCCTGGGATCCTAATTTTAAAAAGACTCAGAATAATTAGAGTTTTTAAAAAATATTAAAAAGACGTTATTATAAGTGGACTAAAAAGAAGAAAATAAATTCAAACTTTAAGTTGACCAAAAAAAAGTGTTGCGGATGCTTATAAGGTTTTATGAGATTCCCTCATTCTCTCACTTATGGATTTCTCTTTTGCCCTCTAAATTAAACATCTTTAATTTTTATACCAAACACCAATCTTTGTCTTGTATTTCTAAATGAGAATAGGATTCCAAATCACCCGCTCCTTGTTTTAGTTAAATTAAATCAAAGTACTTGAACTTATAATAAGTTATGAGTTTAAATTTATTTTCTTCTCTTTAGTACACTTATAAAAAACGTGGGTTTTATTAAAACCGTTTTAATATCTTTTTTTTTTAAACTCTATTTATTTTTACACCAAACAATTCACAAGCCGCCTGCCCAACGCTTTGATACCACGGGGAGGTGGTCACGGGATGAATTCGGCACGTGAATGTCAACAGCAGACGGATGCTAATGCTATATTAATTAATATGAACAAAAAAATGCATTTATTTACAAACTTTACTTTCGGTTGATCTGAAAGCTTGATACAATGCATTGATGTTCATGATCTATCTGTGGTACGATTTTGAGATCTCTAGGATCATAAAAAGGGTTTCATTTTACATTGGAAAATCTGAAATGTTTCGGACAGACCAAAGCACAAAGAGACAAAAGAAAAACAGACCAAAGCTACATATTCACGTACACACACAAGTTATGCACAGCAGAAAAAAAAATATTTAAAGTCTTTGTTGTCTTCTTTGCTATGTGTCATACAATAAAAAAAAATAATAATAAAAAGACAATAATAATATCCTTTGATCATAAAATATTTTAATAACCAAAGACATTGACAAGTTGGAGCTTTTACAAATTAACACATTTTTTAAAATATGTCGGAAACCAAATTTGATCGTATTGAAAAATACTATTTAATTAATAACCAATTTAATTAAAGGTAAATATTTACATTACATTTATCAATTTTTATGATACATAAATAATTGTGTTGTTTTTTCCAAAAGAAAATAGTCTCAAACAATGTAAAATATATGTAAATAGATCTAGTCTATATGTTCATAAATTATTATAGTATATTTTTAAAATCAAATTTATGACTATTAACGTTGGTAAATGTGCAGTACTTTGTGGTGCAGAACTATGTATTTGCCGCTCTGCACGCCTTAATGGCTCAACTAGGAAACGGGTAGACGTAGATGATGTAGAATAAAACCTTTCTGGAGCTTTAATAGAATTATTTATTTTGCATTCATCATTTACAACAACAACATTGCTAAATGGACAACAAATGGTGTTTTTAAAACCACTGCAAACACGAACTTCATAATTTTTAAACATGTTTCTTCCCAGACCGCAGACATCGCACCGTCTGCACTCAGACTGACAGGGTTTTCCCGGTATTTCATTCCTGTAATATCCGTTTTCACACATGATCTTTGCATCTCTAGTCTTGGTGCATGGCTCTACAACAATCTCGAACTTAAACGAGAAAAAGAATAAACATTTTATTTAAAACGTGTTTCCGATAATAATTTAAAGTGCACTTTGTTAATTTTGTTTCTTCTCGTAAACAGAAAAAGGAAACTGTAGTTGATACGGTATGTGTGTAACCAAATATGTACAACACTGATGTCATAGAATGTTCATGCATCGGTTCAGTTTGCCAACACTAAGCACTGTAAACCGTTATAGGGGAAACTGGGGTAAAATGGGGTACTTAAGAATGAAACCCTATTAAATGATTGCAAATAAATGTTGAAACATTAGAATACAACATAGACAAAATTGTAAGAAATCAGCAAGTGAAAAAGATGTAAATTTATTAATTTATTGAATTTTTTTAAAAATAACATAAAAACCCCATTTTACCCCGCGCATGGGGCAAAACGGGGTTATGGGTGGGGCAAAATAGGGTCAAAGGAAGAATTTAAATAACAAGATGATTAATCACTGCTGGTACATAGCTCACACAAAAAGTCAAGTTTTTTGTTACTTTCATCAATGCCTGCACAAGAATAATGGGCCCATCTCTGGCACTCAGTACATGAGACCCAACTCTCTGTGCTGCTGGAGTAAAGCTCCTCACAATAGAGGCATGCTGTATCTTCATTTGATGTTTTGACAGATTTCTTTTGCCTTTGATTCTTTTTTTTTTCTTTGTCTTCCATTAAAGATTTTTTATAAGGCGAAGAAGTCAAAATAGCCGTTTTTCCTCTTTGTTTGAAACACGTTTTCTTTTAGCTTGTTTTGGGATGGGCAGCAAATGGCGTGGCGAGATTGCAAAATTTGAAAGTTCAGTGGTTGATGTGCTACATGAAGTTGAAGGTTCAGCGGTGGATGTGCTACCAGAACATGAAGTGGAAGGTTCAGTGGTTGATGTGCTACATGAAGTTGATGGCTCAGTGGGGGATGTTTAGTGAAGGTTTAGTTGCAGTGACAGGAGCAGAGACAGTGGTAGGGGCTGAATCCGTGGTAACAAAACTTTCTGTATCCTCAGAGATAATGCTCATGTCTGTTACTTCCGCTGCCATGAAATCAGCATCAGTAAATACTGACCTATCCAATGGCCAAATACCTGCTTTTTTAAATCCATTGATTGCATTAGTCATGGTAACAGCTTCAAGATATGACGCACCAAACAGTGAAGCAATTTGAAATTGCGTTACAAAACGCCCAGGATTTGTTCTTAGCCATTTCCTTAAATTATGGTCATAAAATGTACTCAAGGGTTTCATAAACGAGATGTCAAGAGGTTGCATTTTGTGAGTGCAGTGTGGAGGCAAACAAAGGAGAATGACACCATTCTCTTTGGCAATATCAATAAGCTCTATGCTTTTAGTGTGTGTCGCATGTCCATCTTATATTAAAAGAACGGGTGGATCTTTTGTGGTTCCTGTGTATAATATAAATTTCTTTAGCCAATTTATAAATAAATCAGTCTGGATCCATCCACTTGGGTGGCATTCTGCCCAAGCACCAGGATGTGCTCCATCCATCAACTCTGCCTTCATGCGCTGACGGGGAAAGATTAACATAGGAGGCATGTATCTCCCACTTGCCGAACAGCAAACTACAGCTGTAACAAGTTGACCCCTTTCTGCAGATGTAAGAGAGCCAACTTGCCTTTTTCCTTTTGTGGAAATAACTTTTGACAGTGACTTAGGGACAGCAGAAATGCCAGTTTCACCGACCTTCCATACTCTTTCGACATCAATTTTATTTTCATCAATGACATTCTCAAGAAGCCCGAAAAATGTATTAATGGTTACTTTATTGAAGCCCATTGCTCTGGCTGCATATGTCGCTTCAGGCTTTCTCAGTGACAAATGTTTGGCATGTCTCAACATAAAACCTTGATACCAGTCGTAACCGGCCACCCCCAACTCTTTATTAAATTTATAAGCCTTTTTATTTCTTTCAGCCAGCTCAAAGGCAAGTTTTCTCAACTCATAGGAGGTTAGGCCAAAAAGCATTTTCTCCATCTGCTGAACATACTGAACAAGTTCCGCCTCCTCTTCCAATGTCAAGATGGTGATGAATGCGCCTAGCCCTGAAAAAGAAATTAAAATTACAAATTAGCATTAACTAAATAAAGATTAATTTCATACAAATTCATTTAATTAGAACATATTATGCCATAGTCTTTTCATGTTAATTTTTCTTGCATTTAATAATGTGGAAAAAATTCCTATATTTAGATTGTATTCAATCCTTTTACTTACTATTTTTGCAAGCATCCTCAATATCAGGATTATTTTTAAATTTAGCCACTCTGTGTTCCATGGTTGTCTGGGGCACACAGTACATTGCAGCTGCCATTTTCTACCCATGATCACCATTGATCACAGACAGTACTGCCTGCTGCATGTCGGCTTCATTCCAAGTTTGACGTTCAGATATTCTTATATAATTTCTCATTGTTTACAGTTAATAATCTGAAAATAAAAACAACAAACAAACACAAAACAACTTTAATATCAGCAATTTAAGTATGATTCAGTAAGAACTTAACAAATAGGCCAACTATTACTATTACTATTACTATTACTATTACTATAATTAAATGTCAGAATTATTTTACTTACCTAGACTACTTAGATGACTTAGCTCAAACTAGACTTTCTTAGTTTATATTTATAGTTTTAGCTATTACTAATAGGCCTCAACAATAAAAATATACTTTAAAAATATTTGTAATTTAAAAAATAAAAGGATGTTTAAGTAGAAACTACATTTCATATTCATAATTTAAATAAATAAAACTACCGGGGCAAAATGGGGAAATACCCCATTTTGCCCCTTTAAGATACCCCATCTCACCCCAAACATAGGGGGGCACAATAAAACTTTTTTAAAAACGAAGCAGAACAATGCTCATAAATAATATAATAGTCCAAGTCACTCACTCACTGGATCTGGAACGCTGAGGAGCGATGTACGACAGTCTACAGCAGTTAGTTTAGTTGAAAAATCGTGTGTTGATGAGCGCTGTAAAAATATTTAATATGATGACGTCATTGTTTGGTGTGCATCGGTGCGCAAAATACAACCCCTGTTATTATTAAATACTTTGCGTACATTTCAGAAAGTTTATTATTTCGTATTTTTCCAAAAAGGACAAGTTAGTTGGGCTTTTGAAAAAGGTTGGCGCCGTAGGCGCCCTAAAAAAAGGGGCGCCGCAGGCGCCACGGCGCCCCGGCACAATCTAGTGTATAAATAAGAGTCTTATTTGCTTAATATATAATGTAATTCAGCAGCAATAGTAGATTTAAATCAAATCTTTAATTACAAGGAAGCTGCTTCTTAAAATATAATGTCAAAATATAAGATGAAAAAATTGAAAAAATTGTATTTACCACGATACATGATGAAATCGTGAACCAAAATAAAAGATGGCGCCGTCTCGTCTCGCGATATTTCAAATCCAATAAAAATTTTCATGGTCTGAAGCTCTGAAAGGGGTGTATTTTCAAAACCCCATTTTGCCCCAGTTTCCCCAAATATATGTGCGAATGAATAATTTTTAAGAAAATGTCTTATTTAAAGGTGTTTGACCAAAAAAAATTTTTTTATATTTTGGTTAAATTTAGTAAAAAAAAATAATTACAATAGTGACATATATTTTACTTAGACTTTACTTTTTTTTTAATTACTGCCAAGCATAAATTAATTTTCATTAATGGGAGCAAATGACCATTGTGGCTACGGTTTGTTTAGAAAAATACACAAGCCCACAAGGAAACAGATATGTTATTATTGAATCTTTTTGGTAAAATGTGAATTCATTAAAAATTACAGATATATCTACTTTCCACAAACACAAAAAATTGTTTTTCTTGTGTCAGAAAATTGATGTGATCTTTTTTTATTGGTCGCAGGTATTATAGCTTCTGGAATGTGTCTATTGGGATATTTTGTTTAATATAATTTAATGAACACTTTTTTCTTTTAAAAATCAACTGAAAGATTACTCAACATGTTACATAAAACCTCACCATCCCAGGCTCGTAACATTTCAGACACCTTGTTTGCTCCCTTTGTTCCGACATCCTCCGTGTCATAAATGTTCCATCTTCACATGGTCTACATTCATACAAGTCGACATACGTCCCTTCAGCACAAACTGTTGGCTGTATCTCAGTTTTTGGTGACACTCCAGGCAGACGTGGAACAGGTCTGGATGGCACATCTTCATCACATGATGAATCTTGACCATATAATGAATGAACACTCCCCAACAGATATAAAAAACATTATATAAGTGATGAAACGTTGTTTAGTTGAGTTACAATTAGGTTTCCTGTTTAATTCTTTTATGTTTCCTTGCATCATTTTTGACTTTATATAAAATATGAGTTTTCTCGAAGATAAATAAATCAAAGTATTTAATAGTATTTAATTTATATTTCCAAGAACTGTTTTGAAACAAGATTTTTAGGAACTACATTAGCATGCACTAAGAGTTTAGCAATATGTCTATAAAACCAGATTATTATTCAATAATTGGATTACACCACTGAGTTTGAAAATACCTAGAAATATTTATATTTTTTAGCAGTTCGTTTAATTTGACCATTTTTGTTCTACATTGAATTGAACAGCTCCAAATATATCTTAGCAATTAATTTAGCTACGACAATACATTTAGGTACTGACTTTAACTATCCAAATAATTCTCCTAAGATCATGTGAACATTATCACTAGTTTGTGATCTTTTCACGACGAAAGAATGAAACATTTTGTTTAGAGACATTTCTTGTTCCCTTTCAACAATTTTTCTAACTCCTCACACCTCTCTCTAAACTCTTACACGTACACGTGACGTCATGAACTTGTATGAACTTGTGGTACATATTATCTTTACTATTTACGAATTTCAAATTTGCTTGTCTGCTATTTCAGGATTTAACCATTACCATAATACCCCGTTTTATCTTAGGAAAGAGGTTTAAAGACAGGTCGAAATTTATGATTTTCCGCAATGTAAGAACACCATATTTATTTAATAATTCAATTATCGGGATTTTTGCTACTTACAAACTGTCCTGTATACATAACAGGGACAACTTTTAAGCGATATGAAATGGTCAGACATGTTCACAGTTACGCTAAGACAATGCTGAATGTATGACACCGCTCAGTACGGATCACCAAAAGTTACCGCTAGAACGCATCGGACTCCAGCTCTGAGGAAACCTTCCAGTGGGGGTTGCACCCTTGGCAGGTCAGTGATGATCCCCCGTACTGTGGCGGTCCTAACCATAGAGACACTTAAGCTTTGCCGGGGCGGCGCCGAAGTGATAGCGAGTCGAAGTAGGGAAAATTCCACCCCTCCCTTGGGAGGTCAAATTAGCGGGAGGAGTTTTCGACAGGGTGTCCTGAACGCCCAGATGGCCGCTTCTAGTATCAACCACTCCGGGGGCTTCTCAACTTTTACGTCCCTTAGGGGGCCAGAGAGCAGATGGGGTTTTCCGTGAAGCCCCATGAAGAGCGCAGGCTCGGGACTGCTGATTTTCTTCCACATGTAAAATTTTCAGTAGAATGTAGCACATTAATTCCACATTGTCTCAGTTAATAGTGCAAGCATTGATTTATTGATTGTCAATAATTTTTTTTTATTGATTTAACGGTGCATGAAATGGCAATTTCTATCAAGTGACGTTTATAATCAGAAGTACGTACAAAAGATTTATCTCACATATACCTAGGGATATGATATAACGCCTGATTAAATTTGATTACTTATTCTTCATGTCACGTAAGTAGATTACTCTAAAAAAATGCACATATATCTCTTTTATTGATTGACTTCTTAACGGCGTTGGTGACTCTTCCCTAAGTGCTATAAATCGCAGTAGCACAGAAGCAAAAGAATCAATAAGTGAAAAATTAAACAGCTACGTCATTTACTAAGCACCCCAGAATAGTGATACTGTGCCAGATAGCTGTGACTTAGTTGAATCACTAACCTTCTTGTTGAAAGGTCCTTGACAAAATGATTTTAGATTTATTTTCAATTAAGTAATAACCCGAGTTATCAAATTGAAATTTTGTCATGAACAATTCGTTGGACAACTCTGGTGTCATAACGTAGATCTTGATATCTTGTAAACACCGATTTGCTTGAAAAATAAAATAAAATCGGATTTTACCGGATCGATTTCTTGTTCACTTCACTAAACGCAGGCACTAAGGGGGAAACCACTGGTTGTTAAAAAAATTATACTTCAATATTGTAGTCTCTATAGGATAATACATTACAAAAAACTAACACATTTTCAACATTTAAACTTCTAATAAAATTGCAATGCTAAACATAAACTAAGATTAAGAACAAGAATGAATTAAACTGTCTAAAATATATAGTCTAACTCACAATTCAAAATAAAAATTACATAAAATTATTTATATTTGTAGAAAACAGTAACAAAATATATTTCTTTTTAAAATATTTTTTAATGTTTTATTTTTAGAAAAGCTGCAATCATAATTTGTCGCCATAAGTCTTTTTGGTTCACATTTTATACCTTAAGACAAACACAATAGAAGCTTTTTCTTTAAAAATGTCTTAATAGATGGACTTAGATAGTAGTTTGTAAAGTAGTTTGCAAATATGTTTTAGTAGAGACATGTTGACCCCGTTACGCCATGCGCGGCCGCGTCGACATTGTATTTCTCCTTTCATAACTAAAAGTGATAACACGCGAACCATCAGATAGATGGATCGAATTGTATTGGTGTAACCAATAATATTATTAATGTTAATATAACTATTATTGTATTTATTTCACCATCCACTTACGAGATGGTAATGAATTATCATTCCAGTCTTAGGTTATAAAATGTATTAAATAACCATCAGGCAGATATATATTTAATAACCATGTGTTTATGAGAATGTATTTGATCACCTTTCGTCACCTGGCTCTGAAGGCTCGGCGGCCTAAAGGGTGGATCAAGACGGACGAGAATAGAAACTATCCTTATGTATGTTCTTTCTATCTCAGTCTGGTTTCTAGGCACCCGCCTGTACAGCGAGATAACCCGAACTCCAGACAGCAACCGCCCTAACGAAGTGTCGACTTACCTGTATCAGGAGCTGTACTCACCGCTATCCACGTAACTTGCATCCGACCCCAAACCCACATCTTTGGACCAGGAGCTGGACTCACAGCTATCCACGCGACTTGTATCCAACCCCTACCTCACCCCTGCACCGATCGACAGGACCAGAGGAGGACAATTCATCATTTCCAGTCTTACTCTAAACGTAACGCTGAAGCCAACCGCACTGGTTGTTGCCTACACATTATAGTTGTAGAAGCAGTGGCGTAGCTAGGGTCATGTGCGCCCGGGGGCAAGACACAAATTCTGCGCGCCTTGACGGACCGAAAAATTCTGGGGGCTCACTGAGCCCCCAAGAAAAATTTGAAATTTTACGGTTTATATGGTTCATTTTTTGAAGCAAATGATATTTTAATAAAATACAATACAGACTAATAATTCTCTATACGATTATAAACAATTTATTTGAAAAAAAAAACTCTACTAATTATACATGACTCGAATAGACATAATCTAAAATAAATTGATCTTCCTTGATTTGACTGTCGTCAATCTCACTGTTAAAATTGATATTCTCAAGTGTTCTCTTTCGATGCTAAGGAGTGCAAGATCATCCAGACGATCTTGATCAATTGAAGCACGTCATTATAAGGCAAAATAAGGTTAACTTTGCTGAAGGACCGCTCACAGCTTTTAGTTGAAACAGCAATTTTTAGAAGTATTTGAAGTGAAATGCTCAGATTCGGAAATACGTCATCTCCATATGAAACAGTAAAATCGAGAAGATCCAAAGTAGTTTCCGGTAGAACTTCAGTCCGGGTACTGAGCATCATTTTTTAGTCTTTGATTTCTGTACACAATTCGTAGAAATTAGCAAAATCTAAGCAATTATAACGAAGCGTATCGACTTTTGTTTCAGCAAGAAGAGATTTGACGTCTAGTAACTAGTAAAAATCCAAATTTGTTGTTTAGGTTGTTTAAGACGTAAAATCCGTATTGATATCTCCTGTTGGGGTTTATCAATTTCGCTGTTCATAGCAGGTGCAATTTCTTCTTATGGAGAAAGTTCTGCATCTCTTTTTAATTCTCGAAGGCATCCTCCGATGTCGTCTAATCTTCTGTCAAACTCGATTCTCCAAGTTGTACATCTTCTTTCCCATTGTCTACCGCAACATGGCTCAAACTAACATGAATGTTGACAATTTCTTGCTCAAGCGATTCAAGATCAGATTAAGCTTCCTTGAAACTCACAGTAGGATTCTGGAACCGTTTCTGGACACTATCAATTTTATCAAGTATGATGTTCCAGAAATGTTTAAAATCTAGGAAGTTAAAGTTTTATATACCTACCAGCAAAGCTTCTGCATCACTCTTGGTGTCAGGCGTCATATTTGTATGTTCTGATAATTTTTCCACAGCCCTTCCATGTCATCTAGTCCTTCATAAATTGCTATAACAGCTTCTGATCGTGNTCGGATAGTGGTATGCTATTAGATTCCAGTTTCTCTACGATAACTATTTCAAGGCTTTTTGCGTCTTTGGAATGTATCTTTGCAAAATCTGAAAATGATTCTTTGATAGCTACTTTTTAGTTTGTAAATCCACATCCACAAATCTGACGACTTGAGAAAGCTTTTCCGGTTTCCTAGATCGATTGGAGTAAAGTAATATACCGTAGTACTTGTGTTTTCTGATTTCACTCAACAGCTGATTCCTTACAGTCGATGTAAGTAGATGGATACATTCATTTTGGATTTCCGAGGATAAATAAGATACTAAACCTAGATTTTCTCGGGCATTTTGTAGGTGTTCTTTCTAACAGTTGATCCTACTGAGCAACAAGTTTTATCGACGATGGACAGGAAAGAAAGGCGGTGCCTGATGTTTCATATGAAAGGAATCCAACTTGCTTTGACACTCCGATACAAGCCCGTGAGAGGAGAGACCTTCCCTCCCCTCTCCCACTTTACTCCCTCCACATGAGAATTGGGGAAGTACGATTTATCTTTTTAAAGAGTCACAACATGCAGCAAAAGGACGCGTATTAACCATTCTGTTAGCCAGTGGTTTTCAACCTTTAGAGATTCCAGGACCACTTGAAAAATATGTGCCTTAACTACGGGCCACTACTAAAAATTATTTCTGCATTTTCAGTTTTTTCGGTGATTTCGTACAATTTTTCAAACATCTCAAAGTTACCTTGAAATAATCTTCTGGTTCAAAGATCAAGCTTTTTCGTAAAAGCAGACATTTTGTCACTGAGAGTTATATAATGTATCTGATTTCCTTGCCGAGTGGAATTAAGTTTATTGAGCTTTTAAAAAATTTCAGCCAAGTAAGTCAGAACAGCAACCCATTAGCCATGGTTCAAATTATCAACAAGCTTTGAGTTATTTCTACATGAAAATCTCTTACGTCATCGCGTAATTAAAACAGTCAGATAACCAGCGAACTTCAGTATACATTAGTAACTGTTAATGTTCAGGATTCATATTCGAGCATAAGAAATCAAAGAGACGAGAATTTAATTGACGAGCTTGATAAAATTAAAAAAACCATTATGGCCAGATCAGAAATATATTTAAGTCTGCGTTAATTCTTTTGCTTGCTAGTCTTTCTCGATTAATCCTACAGTGCGTAAATTTCATGCTTCTCTCACGGACCACCTGGCAAAACTTCGCCACAGGGTGAGAACCACTGCTTTAAGCCACTCCTTTTTCTTGTCTTGGTAATTTTGGTTGCTTTTAGTGTCGTCTCTGGTAGCTCTTTAAAAGAATCGTATTGGTCTCTTACTGCTCACTACCATCAACTCACAGTTTTTTAAATTAAAAAAACAACACATCAGCAATCCTACATTAGGATGTGTCATTTATTTATGAGTAGAATGGCGCCCCTTAACGCTCAATGGGGGCGCCTAAATCATGTTTAACAACTGTTTTGTAATAAAGATATGTTCGGAGCTCCAATATTCAATCTTGCAAACGTATTTGGGATACATTAGTTTACATTAAAATAAAATTAAATAATGAGTTTTAATACTCATTTTGGCGCCCCCCTAACGTGGCGCCCGGGGCATTCGCCCCCCCCTGCCCCCCTCGCTACGCCACTGTGTAGAAGCCGGTTATTCACACTTCCGTGATCACCGAAGTCACCTGGAACCATAGGTGAAGCAGCCCATAGGACAGGAGAATTGCGGAACCGACCGGAGCGGGGCAGTACATCCTAAAAATTTAAGTATTAACTATATAACTATTATGTTGATAGGCTTAAGCCTAGTGATGAATTTTGGCCATAACGGAACTAAGTTTCCGATCATTGTAATTATTGTATAATAAATTATTGTTACATTTTCACCATCTTGTTTGTTGATCATCGTTTTGTGAGAGATCACTAAAGTATGCTCGTGTAGGCAGAGAGAGGATAAATTAAATATTACACCCCTAGACGACTTGTCAAACAATATTCACATCTTTCTCGCCACAGATATTAATTTTTTTTATTCTATTTCAAAAATCAAATTAAATCCCATATTTTAATATTCAAAGAAACCAAATTAAAAAGCTTTCATTAATATTTTTAAACATGTTTTAGTTTTTTATTTCACTAAATAAAAATTGATAAGTTCAGTATACACAATAGTATTATATTTTAAAATAATTTCTTTACTATTGTTGAGTATTTATTAAACTATGACTAACTTGCCAAAGTTCATGAGATAATTATTACTATTCAACATTTACCTCTACAGATGAGATTAGGTAAACGCGTGAGTTCTGTACGCAGTTTGTAGTCCAATGAGACATCTCCAACCCTTACCCTTTTCTTTTGTCAATTTCAAAATTTACCTCATTTGAAATAAGCTCTAAAAAATAAAATGAAAATATTTTTCCTGGTTCTTTAACTTAAGTATGAAATAATTATGTGATTATAAACTTTAATCACCCCTTTTCTAAAAGCAGAATAAAACTACTTGATTACGTGTCACATTCATTATGATTCATTTTAGTCTACTTTGTACAAAACAGAAGAAGGAGACATAATTGCTGGTTCTGAAACCTGGTTAAACCCAACATTTATAACTGGGAAATTTTTAACAGCAACTATAATATTTTGTATAAAAGAAAATATAGGTCAGACAATTAAGGAGGAGTGCTACAGGAAATAAAATCAACTATCGTAGCTGAAGAACCTACACAACAACCAAATCTTATTATAGAGTTGTTTTTTTTTTAAATAGTTACACCAAACTCAGCACCACTTATTGTAGGCAGCATATTCAGAACAGAAACTCTCACACAGAGGTAGACACAGAAAGACAGAGTTAGGGACACACGCACATAGAGATAGGGACAAGTGTTAGAGAAAGGAACAAGTGGATAGAGTAACCATAGTTAGAGCAAAGAGTTAGGAAATTAACAGAATTTAGTTGTTCATGAGTCTTTAGTTAGTGTTTGAATAATAAGTAACAAAAGTGTGTTCTGTGTGAAGAAATAGAGTGAAAAAACCAGAGATAGTAAACACAGGAACAAACAAGGTTCCCTACAATATAAACAATGTAATTTCTGAAGATGACAATAAAAACGTAATTTCCTTTATTAAATTTTAAAAAAAAGGATTATTCAGTAATAGCAACACTAAACGGGTCAGATAATAGAGCCTATTAATGATAATGAAACTAAAACTAATATTCTTACCAAATATTTTGCATAATCTTTTTCATCCTAAGGCGAGAATATTTTTATAAATTTAAATAAAATGGAAGAAAAATGTAACATAACTGAAGATGAGATATGTATAAATTTACTCCTAAAAAACTTATAAATAAACAAAGCTACTGGCCCAGATAAATTGCCTGAAAGTTATTAAAAGAACTAAGCAATGAACTGTCCCCAAACCTCATAGTTCTTTTTCAAGCCTCTCTAAATTAGGGTAGAGTACTCCATGTTTTAAAATTAACAAAAGTAACTCCCTACTTTAAGAAAGATTATAAATCAGACTCCGTTAATTACCGACCTGTATCACTTAATAGTATCACCTGTAGATTACTAAAACACATAATATAAAGTAGAATAATTAAGCACCTTGACGAATATAATGCCATATGCCCGCATCATTACGGCTTTAAAAAAACAGATCAAGTGAAACACAGATAATAGGTCTCATAAATACACAATCAAATGGCTTAGACAATAATGATTATATAGATAATATTTGACTAGACTTGTCAAAAGCATATGACACCTTGACAAATACAATTCCATATACCCAAAGAAACACCACTTTAGAAAAAAAAAGAATATGTGAAACTCAATTAATAGGTCTAATAAATGAACTATCAAAAGGGTTAGACAACAATGTTTAAAATAAAAATAATATTAATCGACTTCTCAAAAGCATTTGTTAAAGTTCAAAACTGGCAGGTATAATACCATTTATTAAATCATTAAACCTTGAAACACCAGGGGATAGAAGAACCATTGCTTTATAAATGTAATATGATTAAAGCTACCGATATGTGCGAGATACTTCATATCTATTTTTTTTAAAATTAAATCTATAAAAGATTAACACATTTAAATAAATAGAGGTAAAAAAAAAAGTTTTTTTAAAGAAAATCATGTTTACATAAGTGGACTTAAACGAAAAAAAATAATTAAAATAATTAATTATCTCTCTCTTGCCCTCTAAATTATAAATCTTTAACCTTTCTTTCTGTTGTATTTCTAAATTGGATTTTTAAATTTATTTTTTGATGCACCCGTCCCACGTTTTTAATCATATTAAATCAAAGTACTTGAATTTATAATTTTTAAAATATTTTCTTCTCTTTAGTCCACTGATAAAAAATATGGTTTTTAGAAATTTTGTTTTTACCTCTATTTATTTTATACCAAACTCCTCATAAGCGCCCGTATAACGTTTTGATAATCCCGGGGATGTGTTCACGGGGTGAACTCCGGTGGCACTTTGATGTCAACAAAACAGACGGATACATATATGTTATATAGAGAATAACTAAGGAATGCATTCATTTAATTACGGTCCATTCAACCGATCTGAAATTTTGATACCATGAATTATAATCCAGAATCTATATGTTGTAAAATTTTGAGATCTCTAGGACTATCAGAAGTGTTTTAATTGGAAAATTATAAATTTAGCAGACGATCATGAACAAAAGCAAGTTTATAAAAACGTTGTATAAAAATAATGAAAATTTCCTTATACGGCGTATGATTTTAAATGACAAAGCTTCTTAACAGGCATCAACTAATGGCTTTGGCAAGTTAGTAAGACGTAATGTACTACGTGGGAAAGTGAATTAGACAATAAATTACAGTACTATTTGATTGACATCCTATTTCATTACCTCTAAAACAAATAATTTTTTCTTTCTTTTTTTTTCTAAATGTACTAACTGTACATTTTCTTTTAATAAATCTTTCATATCCACTTTTAGTATGTTTACAGGCAAGTTAACAAAAAAAACAATTTAAAAAATTTGTCAAAATTTTGATTATCCACATTAGTAAATTAGAAATGGTTTGTGATGCTGTATTATTTATCTGCTGCTCTGCATACCCAACTCCTGCTGCTGAAAGACTGGTAGACGGAGAAGATATAAAAACAAAATTTTCTAGAGTTTTAGTAGAATTATTCATTATGCATTCATCATCCGCAACAACCATTATATTATATATATAATAGCCCAGTGGTGTGGGTATGTTTGTAACGTAACGCGTAACGCAAGAGATGTACCACAGTCTACAGCAGTTAGTTTAGTTGAAAAATCGTGTTTTGATGAGCACTGTAAAAATATTTAATAGGATGACGTCATTGTTTGGTGTGCATCGGTGCGCAAAATACGGTGCGCAAAATACAACCCCTATTATTATTATTAAATAAATACTTTGCGTACATTTCATAAAGTTTAATAATTCGTATTTATCAAAAAAGGACAAGTTAGTTGGTCTTTTAAAAAAAGGTTGGCGCCGTAGGCGCCCAAAAAAAGGGGGCGCCGCAGGCGCCACGGCGCCCGGCACAATCTATCAAAAAAGGACAAGTTAGTTGGTCTTTAAAAAAAAGGTTGGCGCCGTAGGCGCCCAAAAAAACGGGGGCGCCGCAGGCGCCACGGCGCCTGGCACAATCTAGTATTATAATATAAACAACAAATAGTGTTCTCATAACCACTGCAACCACGAACTTCATAATTTTTAAACATGTTTTTCCCCAGACCGCACACATCGCACCCTTTGCACGCAGACTGACAGGGTTTTCCCGGTAATTGACTTCTGTAATATCCGTCTTCACACATGATCTTTGCGTCTCTTGTCTTGGTGCATGGCTCTACAACAATCTCGTACTACAATGAGAAAAGAAACATTCTATATTCTGTAAATACTTTAAAAAACAATAGTAAATTTTATTTTTTTTCGCAAGAAGAATAAACTATAGTTGTAACAGAACGAATGTAACCAGATTTTTGGAACACTGACGTCAATGCATATTGCTTACATCGGTTCAATCTGTCAAAGATGCACAATCCTTTCGTATGGGAGGAAAGACATTTCTTTTTTTAAAAAATTCAACGATGCTTTGACATAGCTAGTTATATTTTGTTGTTGAAATAACTCATTAAAAAACAAACACTAGACAAAAATAATACAATACGTAAAAATATATTCTCAGTCTCTACCTAATTATGTATTGAAACTAAATCTTGACCAGACAGTAATTACTCACCAGTGGATATTTTGCCCATTCAACAATGTCATAAGATGAATAAGAGACAATTTTCAAATGACTGCAAATATTTACTTGATTTTCAATAATGAAATCGTTAGATTTCTGTAACTATGGCTCATTTTTAAAAAAATGCACATGCAGTTGATATGACAGAGCTTTTACTGTATTTTTTTGGTTAAAATGTAACCCATTAGAGATTTGCGAAATTTGTTTTAATTGGAAAAAGTAAATATTTATATTTCTTGTGTTCAAGAGTGGATTTGATTTTTTTTTGCCGAAGACACTTATACAAACTGTAATGAAACTATTTTCATTTTAGACTAATATATTTAAATAAATATATTATTTTTTTTTTCATTTCTAAATAACTCAGAGATTAGCCAACGTGTTAAGTTACTTAAAACCTCACCATCCCAGGCTCGTAACATTTCAGACACCGTGTATGCTCCCTTTGTTCCGACATCCTCCGTGTCATAAATGTTCCATCTTCACATAACTACACTCAAACAAGTCGACATACGTCCCTTCAGCACAAACTATTGGCTGTATCTCAGTTTTTGGTGACACTCCAGGCAGACGTGGAACAGGTCTGGATGGCACATCTTCATCACATGTTGTCTCTTGACCATATAATAAATGAACACTCCCCAATAGAAATATAATCGTGAGATAGATGATGAAATGGCATCTCCCTGAGTTTAAATTAGGTTTAAGATTAAGTTATTTTGGTTTTCTTTGCATCATCGATGAACGTTGAGTCAAACAATCTTAATTTCTCTGGAAAATACATAAACACAAAAATGTTATTGATGCTCAAACAAAATTGTTTGGTAATACATTTACATGTATTAAATTTATAATGGTGAATTAAGTACACCTAGATTAGTAACGCTGAATTTGACTAAACCAATATAGGTTAGCACATACATAACAACATTTATACTGTTTGGCAGGCAATTTTATTTTTTAACAAATTTTTTTAAAAATAATTTAATTACTCCAATATTGTTTCACACTGAGTATAATCATTTAAAAAGAAATTTTAGCTGTCTACAACAGCACATATATACTACACAGTATTCTGGGGCTTTCAACTTCTGTTTAAAGAAGTTTTTTGTTTCCTATTAGCTATTTTTCTAACTCTCCACTCTCATGATCAAAGTGTTACACCTGACACCATTAGCCTGTTTCATAAAAACGTTATATTTGAAAACTTCTATTGGTCGAATTTCTTGCAGGCTAAAAATCTAAAGTTTCCATCTTTACTACTTAAAGATTTACTGAAAGGTTAAAAAATGGGGAAAAGTTTACGTTTACAATAACTCCTTGTTCATCGTCGAAATTGGTTTCAAAGCCGGCAACAATTACTGGTTTTCCGAAAAGCAGAGACAACAAATTTATTTAATCACTTAACTTGACTTTTACGGCGCCAACTCGTTATTCGTTTACACGGACAGGGACAAGCTATATTAAATCTGTAGATAACTGTATAGTTACGTTTCTTCAGAGTACATTTAAAAACTCGAGATGTTCCTCATGCGCGAAAAGCAAATGTCTAATATGTTAACTTATCTTCAAGTCAACACAGGTTAACAAGATTTGATATAAAGTTGATAGCATTGCTCGAAAGGCCTTTTATTTACATGTCAATACAAAGGACTGTTACTACATGTGTTCGATGTTATCACAGATAGCCTAGTGGTGCGTGTACTGAATTTTATTTTAGCTTACCATGTGTCAAATATTTGTCTTTATCAAATGGCCATCTTTTATTCAGCAGTACATATGTACATGCCTGTATGAAATAAATCAACGGACTTTATCTTCATTAAATTTTGGTTTTATTTTGTGTTTTGTGACATAGGTGCTCTGGAAAAAAATATAGATTCCGATGCTCATGAATTTTTGATGAGCATTAGTAATGACAAGAGATATATAAAAAAATTATATTGCGTAATGAAGTAAGAAGTAAGCCATTACACTTTATAATCACTGAGTTGTTTTGACATCCATTAAACTTTATCGAACTCACCTCTCGATACATGTGTATCCGGCAGGAGATTTTAGATCTTAAGCTCGCTTCCTACATTTGACAGAGAGATAAAACTTTGCCCGGACGTTCATCGTTGACGACGATATACATGTTTTTAAAAAATATTTTAATTAAAAACAAATATTTAATTCAAATGAAAGTAACATTATTGGTACTGTAATAAACCCACCTTATTTCAGTTTAAAAAAACAAGTTCTTTATCTCTTCGATTAACATAGAAAGTATGCTCTATTGCAGTGCTTCTTAAACTTCTCAGTATGGCGGACCACCCGGAATATTTTCATTTCACCTGGAATCGGTGCACTATTTTCCTTGTACTGAAGTGGTTGGGAAATGTAATTTAATTTATTTTATTTGTTACATTGTATGTGCTTATTGCCAAAATTTGAAAGATACTCTATACTCAGTATAATAGATGAACATGGAGGGTTATAATTAGATTTGTTGGTCTTTTTTTGAAAATTACTACTGCTTCCCGGTGTCGGACGAGCACGGTCCGTGGATCACCATTTTGAGAAGCACTGCTCAATTGGACGTGTTCAACTTTTGTCAAATATCTTCAATTTCTTGAAACTAGCTTCAATCTAAGGTTAATTGTATCAAGTCAAAACAAATTTATACATTAAAAAAATGTAATAAGATTAATGTAAATGTAACTAGTTTCCTCAAACCTTTCCCACACATTCAGTTCAACAGTTTTCATTCATTAAATGAGGAAGGGACGCAACCCAAACACTTAGCTCTGTTATTTCCGTCACAGTGAACTGGGACAAGGTGCACGTTATGTTTTTAGTTAGTACAAAAAACGGGATATTAAAAAATAAAATTTATCCTTTATAATATTTTTTTTCAAACTAAGTTATCTATATATAAGAAATTCTTACGTTTTTCTGGTTCTTACAAAAATAATTTGACCTGTCTACAAAGTTGTATGTTGATTTTAAACCATAACTTGCTACTATAGTATACTGTTTGCATTACCAGATCCCATATTTCAAGCCATTATCATTTAACCTCGCATTACTGTTATGTTATTTTTCATTTCGCAATATTGTTATTTCTCTACACATCTTTCCTAAAACAATATTTCCAAAATAATATAGAAATAAAAAACACTTCATTAATTCCTGTAATCTGACTCATTTTAACATTGGCAGAGATCAATCCAAAGATTTAAAAAATACCCAATATTTTTATTATTTATTAATAGCTGGATTGATATTTATTTAAATATATCTAGCAAGACATACACCATAAAAGTGTGTAGTGCAAGATACAAAGATACACATTTTTACTCGCAATACTTCAAATATATCTAATCGATTGCTTTTTATCTGTGTTGGAGCATTTTCTTGTACGCCTTTATCGCAGTAACACATTCAAAAAAAAAATCAATGGAAGAGCTATTTTCTAAGTAATGAAATATATTGGTATTTTGATTTACTACATTTTAAAAGAATTCAATCACTAACCTAATTGGTTAACAAATCCTTACTAAAACTATTTCAATTGTAACTTCACCCCAACAAAGTAACAACGAGAGTTATGCTACACAACATGAAATTGTATTATGAACAACTTGTTGAACAGCACCTTCGACAAAAAGTAGATCCATAGTCTTGTACACACTGACCGGCTTTGAAAGCATGAACAATAAATGCATGTCAAATCGGGTTTTACTGAATTGATTTTTCAACTCTACTAAACGCAGGCAATAGGAGGGGAAAGAACTGATTGTAATAAATTACTACTTACAATCTTTCAGTGTAAATAGTATCATTAAGCATTAAAACAAAGAAAAGAAACACGCCATCAACATTTAAAAATATAATAAAATTACAAGGCTAGACATAATCTATGGATACGCGTAGGAGGTTAAATTTTCTGTTTATATGATATAACATACCCTTCCATACTAAAACCCTATAAAGGTTGAATAGTTCTGACACAGCAGAAAAAAATATATTCATAATGACATTCAGGTTATTAAGTTTACAACTGAAAAATATGGATGAGTGCCGATCTCAGTCTCCTTGCTTCCCATACGATGCTTTCTGAGAAACACACCAGCGACCAGCAGCCGCAGGCCCGCCGACAGAAATTTCGGGCCCCTAGGCAGGGCTGTTTAGGGGCCCCGGGCATAAACCTCTAAGGTATCTTTAGGTCATGAGAATTTTAAAAAATTCACAGATCATATACTTTGTACTTATACTTTAGATAAATTAGACAGATACATCATACAAGGTATGGTTTTATAATTATTCGTTTTTTATTTGCAAAACATTGTATTTTAAGTTTATTGTTTAAATTACACTATAAAACCGTTTAATTATACAAATTTATATTTATTGTTTTTAAAAACAAACTCTCCTTGATTTGGCTAAAGCAAAATTTTAAATAACATCATCAAAATTTAATAACTTCGCCAAATCATGCTCAGCGCAAGAGTTGCAAGACCGTTCAATCGGTCTTGCTTCATGGTTGATCGCTGCACACTTTTTATATGCTTTAGCTTGCTGAATGTTCTTTCAGCTTCTGCAACTGTTACATTAATTGTACAAAAGATCAGTAATGCAATAGCAATATTTGGGAGTATAGCTTCCAACTTCAACTGGTACATTTCATTCAGCTGTTTTATGGGATGAAGGTTTTCACTTTGTATGCTATCTTAATAAATTGACTTTAGATGTTTTACTTCTTCAAATAAGTCACTGCCTACATCTTTGTCATATTCTTTGCAGAAATTAGAACATTTCTCTTCCAGATCAGTTTCTCCGATTTCTGGAAACAACCACAGAAAATTGAAGGAATTGTTAATATCCCTTGCCGATTGAAAACGCTCTGTTAAACCAGATATAACACTATCAATAAGTTTATAGAAAACGTTTACTTTAAAATCATCTACTTCATGTGCACTCTCTTCTGGCATATGTTGACTTTCTTCATAAAAAAAAGTTTTCGTTGTTTTTGGCGTTTTTCTGGAAGTTCTGTTTCATTGTTGAAAACAAAATTGATAAAACTCTTTTATTAAAACATTCAAAAAAAAGATCAAATAAGTTAAGTGCAGATTTTTAATGATTTTTATAGCTTTTTGTAAGGCAGTCGAATCTTGAAGAGTGTAGAAAAGGATTTTGTTGATCTACGATTAGTACAATAACAGCACCGGTAAACAATGTACATGTACATGCAGCGCTCACTTATGATCCGCTCGTAAGCCGACCCGCCAACTTTTTATCTAAACTTTGTCCTAAAATGTTCGGCTTTAGATCGAGTACATTCACCCAACAATATTTTTTGTTAAGTGTGTATGTGTGGCACTAAACTGTGTTTCCGACTCATGCAAAGTAATATTCCTTTAAATAAGCATTTATCTAGATTAGTACACAGTGATTTTAAAAAATGTTCTATATAATATGAGCAAATAAGTATTTTATTTGTACTAGCATTTATGTTAGATAAGTTAGAATTAATCAATGATGCTGATGTAAAAATTTGTTGGGGTTTTTTTTTTTTTTTTTTCAAAGTTAAAATAAATAATCAATAATTTCAATAATAATATTACAAAACAAAATTCAAAGGGCTTTTCTTTTTTTCTTTTTTTTTTTTTTTTTTTTGGGGGGGGGTGATCTTTTGTTTCCCATGAATGTAAGTTTAAGACAAGAAAAGGTCAGAACGACTTCTGTGGAGAAATAGCAGAGGCTGGAGCAACCGGCAAATACCTGTGAGTTAAGAGTATACGAGTTGTTAAAGTTTTTTTTATTTAAAATTAAGTTGAAGAGAAGAGCACATACCACAGGAACAAAGCGAAAATGTGATGGGAGCTAAATCCGGGATCACAGCTAAACCTGTTGCCTCCCGGAGTTGGTTTGACAATGAGTCGAGGCAAACTGCGGATCTAAAAATCATTTAACCTTACGGGCCATGTGTCGTAGTGGTCTGTGCCTTGATGGAATGTGCATGAGTGGGTTTGTCCCGCCAATTAAATACCCCTCCCCACAAACCAGCGGTGGGGGCGGGAACAAGGACAGACTTGTTTGGCCCGTGTTGTGTAGTAAGGACGAACCCCGATGATCAATCGAGGATTTCCATACTTGGGGGAGGGGGGGGGGTTATATGCACGCTGAAAAGGCTTTGAATAAAAATATTTTAAAAAAAGTTTTAAAGATACCACGTTTTGTGAACTAAAAAGAAGAAAATAAACTAAAAACGTGGGGCGCATTCGGCTGAAATTAAATGAAGTATCATATATAGACTGTGGAGGAATTTGAAACTGAAAAGTTTAATGTAAAAGCATTAATAGACCAAATTTCAGCCGAATGCGCCTGACGTTTTTAGTTTATTTTCTTCTTTTTAGTTCACAAAACGTGGTATCTTTAAAACTTTTTTTAAAATATTTTTATTTTATACTTTTTAGTTTTCANTTTGATTAGTAATTAATTAATTAATTAAGTAGAATTGAGTACTATAATTAATGAAATATTAAATTGTCATGTGAATCAAGTATGCATGCAAAATTTCATCAAAATTGGATGATCAGAAGTGGTTCAAAAAAGGAATTCAATTTTTGCCCCGGAAATCCAGACAAGACGGCGAACTAATAGAAACGTGGTAAAAATAAAATTCTATCTTAATAAGACAACTTGTTTTCCATAAACTTGAATTGTTTTAATTTGTTTTAGTTGCTTCCCTTTGAAAGTGCATAAAAATATTTATCATACATTGTATGCTGTCGTCTCTCTGAAAACTTGATACATTTCGTGTATAGTGCATATTTTTATACATTTCTTAACTCTTGGTTTACTCAAAGCCTTTATTTGCCCATAGTACTCTGTAGAGTATGCATAATTATGTTCTGAAATGTAAATTTGAGATTTATTGAGTTATTCTCGATTACCCCCCCCCCACACACACACACACACACACCCAGTCTTCTGTGATTTAGTCCTCTGCAAAGATTTGCAATTAACCAGCCCCAGTTATAAACAAAGCGTCTATTTTTAATGCATCTCTTATATAATGGTATTTCACGCAGGATCAGCGCAAAAGTTTTTTTATTCCACCAAACCAAAGCTGAATTAATTACTTTTTATAAAAATATCTCCCACATTCAAAACACACCATAGCTGATTTACACAAACTATTTATCTCGTGATTTTTTTAAAGAGAGATTCTAGTAGTAGTAATAAAGCCTTTGACTTGCTACAATTTCAAACATTTTAACAAAAAATACACGATGCTAAAACTAATAAACAATTCTTTTTTTTTTTAATCTGTAAGAGATCATTTTGAAATCACTGAATTAGTTAAAACAGAATGTCATGGAGAAGCATGGCCGCAATTTGCGGCCCGCAAACTCTAGTAATATATTTAATATTTTAATTTACTCTTTTGGGAATGGCCATCGAATAGTCAATAGTTTCCAACTTCCATATAATCTTAAAAGTGCGTCCAAAAGTATTTTGATTATTAGTTATTATTTCTGTCCCTTTCAAATTTAATGTGAGGATATGCGGTATTATAGCCACTGGTAGACCTTTATTATGTCCTAGAACCTACATTCTTTTTCCTTTTCTGTAAACTGTAATGTACTTATGTCATTTTGTTACAGTCAATAATAAAAACTTCTCTTAGCGACATATTGCTAAAAATAACAATATTTTTTAAATACATAATTTATATAGCACAGTACCCTAGCAAGTAACTTCACTCATAGCTCTTTAAGGGCCGTCCATAAATGACGCCACGCGATTTTGGCCGATTTTTTACCCCCTCCCCCTTACGTCACGCATCGTCACAAAATCGTAGACCCCCCCCCTTTCCAATAAAGCGTCACAAAACATTACACCCCTCCCCCCAAAAAAACACCCTATTTTCTTTTTGAAAATAAGTATGTTTCAAATCACTTTTTGTCATTTAAATATATATTTAGTGTAGGTCGACATTGTAATATCGTGACCCGCGTTAAACGACATAAAATAAATTGAAAGCCAGTGCTTCTCATACTTTTTCGTATAAGACGACCGGCAAGAATTTTTCCATTTCATCAGGTACCGGTGCATTCTTTTCCCGTTTTGACGTGATTTTCTCTGTACTGATTTGATAGCAAAATGAGTCCCTACATGATCTAGTTTCCAAGACATAGCGAAACAGCTAACGAACGATGCCGCGGTAATGTCAAAAACCCTTCGGTAAGGCTATCGAGCGGTTTCACCGAGGGGTCGGGGAACAGAGGGAAATTATCTATTTGGGGTGAAAGGGGAATTCTTGAGGGTAATACTGAATCATTGTAAAATTCGCTACAATCCGCTCCTGTGGGGTAAAAATAATATTAACATAAACTCTCATAATTTTTATTTTTAGGTATCCGTTTGAACGGTCCGTTTTTTAAAAAAAAAAAACAATGGTAACAGCCTTTGATTATATTTTATTTTAATACATACTAATTAAACATTGACTATTAATCATCACTATTAAATTATTTGTTTAGAAAAAAATATTTAAAAATAATACATACATACAGACGAAGATACCTAAATCACCCACAATAATCTTAATCCTCATGACTTGACTGTATAAAGTATCCTTTCTGTGACATTTAAAATTAATGTCTTAACAACTGAGCTAAGAAGAAAAGTTGTTTTGTGCTTACTCGAATTGCGATGTCAAGAAATGCATTCAATAAAGTTAATTTAATACCTTGACTAATTTTAAATAGGCACATTTATCATCATATCTCGAATGAACAGGGGCTTTAGATAAAAAACCAATCAAACAATTATATCAAACTTAAAACGAGTATCATTTTATCAAATAGATTCCTGCCCCCCACCCCCCCTAAAAAAATTAAATAAATAAAAATAAAAATAAAATAAAAAATAAAAAACACAAAAAAAACAAATAAATGAATAGTCCAAGTCATTTTGACTTAAATTTCTTCCCATAATACTATTCGCAACATTTTTACACATATATCATGATTCTAAAATTCACCAGTTTTATTTGGGGGGGGGGGGGATTGGCTTACGCCATTCCACCAGATCCTCGACTCATGTGCGAATGTGGGAAGGACCTCGAGCCTGGGGAGGGGGGGATTAACGCACAAAAAAACTTGAAGATTGTTGGAAAGCGGGAAAAAAAAATTCGCCGACTCCAGTCGCAAGAGAACCAAATGGAGCGGCGGCTACATCACGCATGCTTTGATGTCAACATCAAGCGACGCTGGGTAACAATTTCATACTTTCTCTTGTGGGTTCTCAAATTTTAGTACATGTATAAATTATATTTAATTTTTATTTCTTGATAACTTACGCCAACCAAGGTCTGATCGCCTACCGACCGCACTTTGAGAAGCATTGATGGTTTTTTAAAGAAAAAAAGTTATAAAATAAACTGTAAGCCACCAAATGTTTCAGTGGAAGTTTTTATTTAAAGTGACCCTTTGGTGTGACGTCTTATTTCTTTAACCCCCCCCTTTCGTCACGCATCGTCACAAAAGTGTGACCCCCCTCCCCCTCTAGGTGCATAACGTCATTTACGGACGGTCCCTTACGTTAAAATGCACAAATGTGTTTACTTTTGTTGATAAAATATAATTTGTAACACACATTTTAAATTAAAATATTTAATTTTTGAAATTCATTCACCTGACAAATAAATTGCCTTTTATCTTTAAGTAAAGATTCCTCAAAAAACTATTAACAATCGCAAATACACCAGGCATATAGAGTAAAATAATATCCAGTCATTTGTTTATAAAAATTTGGGGATTGCAATATCAGACAAATGTTTAAATCTGGGTAAACACCCTGTACATTATTACAAGGCAATTATTAAAAAGCTTTACTTTACAATTTTAAGGCATCGTTATTTTTTAATAAAGTGTAAACAGCCTATGGTTTAAACAATTCGGAACTGCTTTAGTGTTCAACCACATGCAAATGCAAAATAGACGTCTCCACCCAATGCGAGACGCAGAAAAATACTTTTCTCTCTGAATGCCTTGTGAAGTACTTCTCTTAATCCCTTTGGTTGTAAACAAACAAAAAATTGAACGAAATGACGCCTAACACATATTATAATTTAAATACTCTCAAAGACGGACGCTTAGAGCAAATTAAATAACGCCATTTTACCTATTTTTTAAAGATTATGCCACTAACATTTCGTAACCATGCATCCTTCATCTTCAATTTAATTTTTGCTATTCAGGCTATTCTTTTAACTTTCACCCCGAATAAACTAAAAATGAACTAAAATATTGATCTAGTACAGGTCTCACAATAGCAAGTTAGTATTTTAGCTTTATGTTTTCGTTAATATGTAAAAGTTTCTCTTTAAAAAGCATTAGGTTTTGTCTTTGTTAATTACTTCCTTACCATGGAGATTTCTCATTTATTATAACTACGCATAAGTACTCAAGATCTTTATAGTTTGTAATATTCTTTTCATAAATCAGATAGTTTCAATTTTTTTTCAATTTATTTATTTTTATTTTGTACGTTAACTTCGACAGTTGACACTTTTCTGGATGGAAAGATTTAGGCTACTTAAATTAGTTTCCCATTTTATTAATCCCCGTAGGTCTTATTTTAAAAAAGATTTTACTATTTTGATATTACTAAATTAACTATAGATTATGCAATCATCAACAAATAACCTAATTTTTTTAATCATTGATATAAATTAGGAGGTGTAAAATGCCAAGGACAGACTATTTTGGAACTACTGAGTTAATTGTTATTAGTGCCGATTAAGATAATTAATTAATAAAGTTTGAACTCTATCTTTAAAAAAATTCTAGATTCAAGGAAGTGAAAGTCCAAAGATTCGACATTATTTACGATTTTTAGCGCATTTTCGAGATGTCGAAATCGCTATTGCACCCGTTTTGTCCGTCCGTCCGTCCGTCCGTCATCACCCTTGATCACAGCATCCATAAGTCCTAGACCCATGATGTATATATGTTTTTTGTATGCCCTGACCTGCCATTTGTGCATCAACACTCAGTTACTCGATCCGTTTAAAAACCCCGTTAAAACTACC
This sequence comes from Radix auricularia, assembly GCA_002072015.1. Classification (NCBI taxonomy): domain Eukaryota; kingdom Metazoa; phylum Mollusca; class Gastropoda; family Lymnaeidae; genus Radix; species Radix auricularia. Next base: position 88,289 of record MUZC01004751.1, on the reverse strand, counting down.
AAAAAATATTTCGAATCGAGAGGTAACACTAGCGCAGGGAACGGCCGCCATTGCCGGAAGTCGAATGCATAATTCTTCAGGCATTGAAGAGTGGTGCGAAAGGGTGCAAAAGAATTAGTTGTTTTTTTTTAGTTGACGTCATTAGAATAGGTGTAAAAGTTTAGAGAGTTTTACGTCATCATTTGTGGTGACTTGTAGTTGGATTAAAGAGAAAATAATTTTTTTTTAATGTAAAGAAATGACTTTTAAATAAAAAAAATGTCAGGTATATTCATTACACAAGAAAATTCATAAAAATATGTCTAAAATCTAAACACAATTACTGATAACTACATAATTCTGGTATCTAACATAAGTACTGATACATAATACGAAAATGCGCTAACACGTCCTGAATTCCAATAGGTACCAGGCTTAACATGATTTTTTATTTAACTTGAGTGGCGGACGTTATCAAACCCTTTTATTTTAACTTGAGTGGCGGACGTTATCAAACCCTTTTATTTAACTTGAGTGGCGGACGTTATCAAACCCTTTTATTTTAACTTGAGTGGCGGACGTTATCAAACCCTTTTATTT
>MUZC01004751.1:51390-71331 GCA_002072015.1 Radix auricularia | reverse complement strand
ATTATTTTAATCGATAAAGTAGTGATTAAAAATTTAAAAAATATTTTGTTTTGTTTTATAAAAATTCGATTTATTAATAAATAATTAATAATACTTTTTATTTATTATTATTTTTTTAACGTACAAACTTCTCTGTTTCGACATTATAGTTAGAGTAATTAATCATTAAACCTTGAAACACTAGAGGATAGAAGAACCAAGAGTAAATTAGTAATTATACATGAGGCAATTAATTCTAATTTAGAAATACAACACAAAGAAAACCTAATACAACCCTCAAATAGACATAAAGACAAAAACACCTTTCTTATTCCATATGCAAGAACAAACACATACAAGTTTTCTTTCTTTCCGTCCGGTATTCGGGCGTGGAATGGGTTGCCTGAAGAAACCAGGAAAGCAACCACTTTATCATCTTTTAAAACTCTAGTAAGAATACAGGACTAAACACAAACCATAGAAATACGTAGGACGCAATAATCTTCTGTACAGAAGGAGCGTCTGTAACATATAAGATAAGATAAGATAAGAGTATACTTTAAAATAACCTCTTTTATAAGGACAATGATTTTAAAAAACATAGTTTTTAACTATTTAACAATAACAAAATTTAAATTCATTGATATCATATTGAACTCCTTATTTTTAAATATATCCCCTAACGATAGTTCGTGTTTTAAATTTAATAAAATTAAATACTTAGGTTATAAGCATTTAAAAAAGGTAGTGAGTATAGCCTCGTCAAAACGACCCAATATGCGGCTGCATACGCGCTCGTCCACTTCCGGTTATTGCTATTCTTAGTAATATTTTTTTATAAGGTTAAAAATTTCATCGGTGTATGTGTGGCCGTGTGGTCATATTGATAGTACGATAGTACGCTTCATCGCAGGTCCGGGGTTCGATTTCATTTTGATGCCTATTTTTTTTATTATTTTTTTCAAACAATACTACATGAATTGAATATGAATAAGATTTTAAGCCTCGTCAAAACGACCCAATATGCGGCTGCATACGCGCTCGTCCACTTCCGGTTATTGCTATTCTTAGTAATATTTTTTTATAAGGTTAAAAATTTCATCGGTGTATGTGTGGCCGTGTGGTCATATTGATAGTACGATAGTACGCTTCATCGCAGGTCCGGGGCTCGATTTCATTTTGATGCCTATTTTTTTTATTATTTTTTTCAAACAATACTACATGAATTGATTATGAATAAGATTTTTTTTTTTAAAAATGGTTTGTTTTGATGTTAGGCTTAGGGATAGACTTTAGGGTTACGTTAAGTGATAGTTATTTGGGTTTGGGTTAGGTTTAGTGATAGTTTTTAGGGTTTGGGTTAGGTTTAGTGATAGCTTTTAGGGTTTGGGTTAGGTTTAGTGATAGTATTTAGGGTTGGGTTAGGTTTAGTGATAGTTTTTAGGGTTTTGGGTTAGGTTTAGTGATAGATTTTAGAGATTGTTTTGAATGCACATATAGAATCGGAGGTTCAATGAAAGGCGCAGTGAATACTTGTAACTCTTTAATTTTATAAACATCATTTTATAAACAATGTTACTAAGAATAGCAATAACCGGAAGTGGACGAGCGCGTATGCAGCCGCATATTGGGTCGTTTTGACGAGGCTATACTCACTACCTTTAAAAAATGCAATAAAAGGACACAAAATATGAAGGAAAACGAAATAGTGAAAAAAAGAGATTAAGAGATCTTAGAAAAAAATCATAGCTTTCGAACCAGTTGGGATAAAAATATGATCTTTATGTTTTTACTAATCATCAAACAATTTCTATGACTTTTATATTTATAAATTTAATTTGAAATTTTCATACGTTATTTAACTTCTTTTCAGTGCTAACTGTTTTAAAAATAACTTAATGAAAATACTAATTGCCTGTTTTATTACTTCCCTTAAAATTTTCAGTTTAATGACGTCATACATCAGTATTTTTAGCTTAACAAAATTATCGATTAATTAATCGGTAGTGAGCCTGACACGGACAGAACGTCCATTCTGTTAGGCCCACTCTTACCTCGTTGACATGTATTATGATTCATGTACTAAGGGAAAAAACTTCCAATTCAGGAAATTATTCATCAGTTACCCTGCTTAGAGCTAACGCAATAAAACATTTTTTTTTACCTGTTCTCTTCCACACACACACACACACACACAAACGTGCGTATATGTGTAAATTTCAACGAATTTGATTCTCAATAGTCGTAAATATTAAAATTTAATTGACTTACAATCACTACTTTTAATGAAACATTTTTAGAAAAACCTTCTCCCTTAAAGATTTTCCACCTCCAATATTAAAAGGCGATGAAACCTCCCATAAATGACGTGATGTAGGCTAATTTAGGCCGATTGTCACCTCCCCCCCTTCCCCCCTGTCACGCGTCTACACAAAAGCTTAAAACACCCCTCCAATATGACGTCACAAAGCTTTGCAGGCATCACCCTTAAACCTTTATCTTCTATTTAAAATCACATATTTAAGTGAAACTTATATTAAAGTTACAAAATTTGATTTCTCAAACACTCCTTTCGTGACGCATCGTCCCATGTGTCTGAAACCCACTCACCTTGGTGCGTGACGTCATTTATGGATGGCCCCTATGTTGTTGTTCGTTGATTCTTTAAATTAGAAAGAAAAAAATCTTGTTAACTTCTTCAATTTATGAGCCCGTATACATATACAATAACAATGTCTAAATTTTCCAAAATGCCTTTTTGGATGAATGAATTTTTCATGAATTTTAAATGTCTATGAAAGTCAAACATAAAATAAATTATAAACAGTAGATAAACAAGGGACATCTTTCTGGTTTTCTCTGAAGACCGAACAAAACATTTTTAAGGTATGCGCAAAACTCTTAGAGGATGGGTAGAATAATATAAAAAAGAGAACACCCGACTTTAAAAATTGTGAACTTTTTAAAGCTGTCGTCCACGACACCTTTGACCATATATCAAAAAAATATGTTTGATCGTCTTTGTTTAGTTTTAAAATTGGTGTTTTATAATTATACAAATAGCTTTTTCTTCATTGTTATATTTTATCTAAATGAGATTAGCCAAGAAAACGTTGTAGAAACAGTTTAACGGAGTTACTACAATGGAAACGCCATTCACGTTAAACCTCAATTATTGGAATAAACCTACTGACTATATGACGAGTATTTTTACGTGTTGAAATCTCCACAAGTGAAAGTTTCTTCTAGGAAGTCCTTAGAACTTTATAGCGGGTTAGACACACTTTCGATATTATTTCAAGTTAATTGAAAATTTCCTAATTAAAAAAAATGAGATACAGTTATTTCCATATGAGCAGATGATTCTTGGATTTTGAACTATTTCAATGCTTAAAGACTTCAAAACTTAGTTCACATTGCACCTTTGACTGGAGTTCTTTAAAAATACGTCTTGATTTTATATATTTTTTTTTTTAATTTTTTTTTTTTTTTTTTTTTTTAAATCAGTGTAATGATAAAGATAAAATTTATTTTGTTTAACGGCGATTATAATGATGTAGCGTTGTGTAGGAAAGGGGCTGTGTTGATGGGTTCTGATATCTCCATGACTTGTGATTTATCTTAAATCTCAGTTTTATACGCTTATAAATATTAACACAGAAAAATATGGTGCAGAATTTGTTTTCAGTATTCTTTTTTTTTAAATGAAGACCCGATGTGAGCTTTTTAATAATATTAGAATTCTTATAATTCAAAAAAGTATTCAAATCAAGTTAAACTATTGCTATTTGAGTTGCAATCATTCTATTAAAACCCACCCTTTAAGTAAGAATATCAGTTTAGTAATTTAGTTTCAAATACCAAGAAATACTTCCAAGGCTTAATCGTCATCATCATCAGTTCCGTGGTCGTTGGGGGAAGTGCATGGACACATCAACAGATAACGATATCCACAGTTGCCTATCTTAAACGACGGCCAATATTTTATTCAATATCATCCCTGTCCATTCCTTTATGTTGGCAAGTCATCTTTTGCGCTGTCGACCACTTCGCCGACCACCTTCTACAGCGTTTTCAAAGATAATTTTTTTCATGTTATTATGTCACAGTACATGACCGAACCATGCCATCTTACGTTTCTTAATTGTTGTTATAATGTATTCCTGATGACCCGCAATAGAGTTTATTTCGTCTGAGACATATTCATTGGTCTTGTGTTCTAAACAGGAGATCTGGAGAATTTTCTCATCCATTCGTTTTCAAATTCATGCAGCTTGTTTTCAATGGTAGCCATTAGTGGCCATGTCTCACATCCATAAAGGACAATGGTTTTAATGAAAGCTCTGGACAGCCTGAGCTTTGTTGGAAGGCCAATTTTTTTGCTATTCCATATTTTAGTTAACTTTGTCATTGCTGCCATGGCCGACACAATTTTTGCTCGAATTTCAGGATCACAGATAACATCTCTAGATATAATGGCTCCTAGATATTTAAAGTTATTTACCTCCTCCAGCTTTTGTTGGTTCTTTACGATGTTTGCCATTCACAAGTTGTACAACAACATAGGATATTCGTGTATATTAATGAAGCCTGTCAGGTGTTATTCTTAGTATAACTGCTTTAATGTTTTGGTAAGCTTTTTAGTTTTTGTAGCGTGTATTTATCAAATTTATGATATAATATTTAGTAACATTCATCTCCACCCATGCATAAAGTCAATGTTTCTTGTGACTATTCTTGCTAAACACATCATATATCATATAAACACTGCCATAGACTTTGTTTGTCTATTGTAAAATAATTCATAATGTTTAATTTAAAAAAAAATTATTCTTTCATGCAGTACATATTTTATTTATGAAAAAAAAATGTAATTCTTGGATTTTAAGACAGAAAATAAAATTTTATTTGTTGAAAATATTTCTGAAAAAATAGGTTTGGATTACATCCCCTGTCAGTTCCCTTTAAAATAAATGAAATAGAAACAAAGAATAATCGTTTTAAATGAAATATTTGTATGACTTTTATTTATACTTTAAACTGTAGTCAATTGGTTTGTTTTCAATGTAAAAAGTAAACTATAAAATGTCATCCTTAATAATTAATATTCCTCAAGTATTTTTTACATTTCAATGCAAAATATTGTCCAGTAAATGTAAAATACAAGTATTCAAGATAAAAATTCATAAAAGCAACATATTATGCCTAAACAGGAATAAAACTACTGTATAAAAAAAATATTGAAAAACACTAAGACTTCACTTTTATCAAAATTAAGAGCACGTACGTACCTGCATAGTAGGTACACACATGCACACATGCACGCAGACACACAAACACAAATATATAAGATTTTAATTTATCACAGTATCATTATCAGATTCAAAAGTTTTAAAATTTCATGATTGTTTATAAAAAAATTTTATAATGTAATTAAATTAACATTTAAACTTATTTAAGTTTATATTCACAAAAATATATTATAGTCCGTACCAAAATTTTTTTAAAGTTAAAATACTATAACTTAAGCGAAATATTTTTGTTCTGATAGTAATACCTAAAGAACTGATTTAAGCAAAGAAAAATGTTTGAAAACGTACAAATTTGATGTCGGACCACAATTGAATTTTTTTCTCTGTCATTGAAATATTTAAAAGTTATAACTTGCTTGACTTTGAAACAAACTTACCTACAAAAAAAATTTTCGAAGAAATATTATATTATTTTTTAATTGTTCATTTAACAGATTAAATATGTTATTCCATTTTTTAATATATTATTTTTTTTAAAACATTGCTTGATGATAATTTAATAGATTTTATATATTTTAATTATTTTAATACGAAAAATATCTCAATATTTTTAAAAAGACATTGCATATCTCTCTTTAACACAATGAGAAAAAACTATATAAAATATTTTCAGTTTATAAGTTATCTGTAAAATCACTTAAAGGCTTCCATTAAAAATATTTTGTTTTAAAATGAATGCCAGGCAGATCCAGTAATCACATTTTAATATTCAGCGCTAATAGTTTAATGCACAGACCCTATTGTAACAAAAATTTGACTATCATTGTGCTAGAAGTATTGACAAAAGAAAAGTGTTGTTTAATGTTATATACATTAATTGCAAGAAATGTTTACAAAAATTAAGATAAAAAAATGAAATTCAATTTCTGTACTCTTTTTAAAAATGTTTAGACGTGTTACATTTTATTTTTTAAACGTTTTTAAATAGAAATTTTAAAGGCATCAAAAAAGTTTGAAAATGTTTTCTTCTAATTTTTAAAAGTAGGCATAATATGTCATAAATTAAAGAGTATAACACCAATATAGTACAATTGGTTAAAATAATAAGAAGCAACAAAAAAGAAAGAAAAAAAACAGTCTTTAATTTTCATTTTTCCATTTCCCTTATTTTGCAGGAAAATTTATGAAAGCACTGTACAAACTGAAATGTGTTGAGGTGAAATTAATGATTTGATATCCCAATAGTGCATGTATTTAAGATGTGATATAAAAAGGAACAAGAAATCATAACTCCAGATCAGTTGGAATGCATAATAATTTTTTTCACAGATTGAAATTTAAAGTTTAAACTTTTTTCAGAAATTCTTTAACATAGGAGTTTGAAAAAAAATAAGTTAGCATTTCTTTAAAATTTTGAGCCCAAATATTGATTGCTATTGAATAAATTTTTTTAATTTATTTTTTTGCTTTAATTGGTACGCAAACTAAAGGTGTGATGATACATACTAAAATAAAAAGTTTAACACAGCAATGGTTTACTTTATATTCTGTTCAAATAATTTTATATCAATAAAATGTTTTGAATTAAGAAACTTCCAATAATGTTATTTCCATGACTGCTGTTTATTGTTTAATTTGCGTTTTTTTGCTATTTTTGAGCAATTAAATGCTAATTTACTAATACTACATAAAATAAGTTTTTTAAAATATCATGACTTATCTCTTGGGATAAAATTTTATCTGCTACAAATTTGCTATTTTTTCCAATCTATAAAATTCTTATTACAAACACTTTGACTATCTGCACTGCTAGTGCCATTAATTTAATTTTGATTTTGAAGGTTTCAATAAAAAATATAATTTTAATTTTTTTTTTAAGGATCTGAGCAGGAAACAGGGATCTAAAACTTTTTAAAACAAATTATGGCATAGACTACAAATAATAAAACCCTATAACTATCAAAATTATTTAGATTTATTCTTAAACTTTAGTACAAGTTTGGAAACGTGAATAATTTTGTGCTTCTTTTAAAATTTACATTGTTAAAAAAATTAAGCTGATATTTTAGGCCAAAATAAAAAAGTATTTGCTTTAAATAGTAATTTAGTAATAACTTTTAAATTATAACTGGATTTGGTTTGCTGTTTAGATCTGTGTTTCCTCTGTCTCCTCTGTTCTCCTTCTGTAGATTTCATGGCTTATGGCAGGTAAAGAGTGAGCCTGAAATAAAATAAAAATTTTGCTAAAATATAATTTCCGGGATGCAAGAACCTAAACATTTAGAAAAAAAAACCTATATAATAATATTGATATATTTTATAGCAGTGTAGCCCAACTAGTAGCTGGGCCACAGCACTTTACAAAAAAATAATACAAAACATATCAATGCTTTAAATGTAAGACATACAAGCTATATTTATCATTTAAATAAATGGTTGTTGTTAAATTAATTTTAAAAGTAAAGTTTCAAGAGATGTGTTTTAGGTTCAATCTTGAAGGTATTAGTATTTGAAATACTGTAAATGTGTAATGGTAGATAATTCCAGTGTTAGAGGTCACAAAAGGAGAAAGACAATTATTCCCATATAATTTTTAAATTATTTCAATATTTGGAATATATTTAGACAACCATTAAAATGTGGTAAACTGTGTTGAAACATTAATATTTCTTTATTGCCATAGGTGATATATTGAACCCCTCTTTTTTTTTTTTTGTTGCTGTTGTTTACACAAAGTACTAATAAACTTTCCATACATTATCTTTAAATGCAAGATATTTTCATATTTATTAGCACTATCAGGAACATACTTAGTTAATGGGATTTTCCCAATGTTAAAGTGTTTTAAATAGCATTGGTGGGGTGCGCATTGTATTGAACACCATGATGTAAGATAGAAACTACTGGCTCAATGAAAATGTGTAAGCTGTACAAAAAAATTTACTAGTGAAAAAACAATAGTCTTCTTACTTTCTAAAACAGATGTATTTTAAATGGCTAAAAAAGGCTGAAAATTCAAATATCTTACCAAATTGTGTGTGTTGGTTCCATGATTATTTAGCAGCCTAGATTTCACATTTTTAAAAATTTTCCACAGGCCACTCCTTATCTAAAAAGATATATAAATGGATTTCACATAATATTTTTAAAGTGAAAAATCAGTGTTTAAACTAACTTTTTCATGTAGATAAGTTTAAAAGATGTAGCTCTATTAATATATAAATTGGAATGATCTTACTCAAATATATATTGTATTAAATTTAGCAAAGTAAAATAAGGAATGTTTTGCTATTCTTCAAATGATTTTTGGATTTTAATGATTTCAGAATGTGACTGGATGCAAGTGCTATTTTGAATTGCTCAAAGAATTAGCATGTGATTGAATAAAGAAAAATTTAATCAATAATTGACACTGATATGTCAATTATTGATTAATAAGCTTAAAATTGATCAGTAGACTAATAACATTTATTTTCTGAAATAAGAAATTTTAAAAATGTTGCCATCAGACTACTGAATAGAATTCATTTAGCTGAATGGTATGAGCATGAAGCAGCATGCTGACAGATTTTGGGCTCCTGAAATACATTAAATAAGAGTAGCATTCTGAGGGGTTGTTTTTTCTTTGATATTTTTTTTTTTTTTTTTGGTTTGTTTTAATCTAAAAAAGGTATCAAATAATATGTCAATGTCTTACTCTGGCATTTATATTTTTAAAATAAAGAATTACTATTTTTAGAAATCTAAATCCAGTATTTTTTTAGCCTGGGCACATCCTTGGTATCCCCTTAACATATTTGCAAAAGACCCGAGCACTATATCTGGTATCTTGTTACTAGTTCAATGGTAAAGTGACAGCACACATGTATGTTGTTAATAGTTCAGTAGAATCTTGTTAACAGTTCACTTATGAAAGACAGCATGTTGTAAATAATACAATTTATTGAAAATAAAAAACAAAACAAAAAAGCAAAGTCTCATGTAGGAATACATTGAGTGTTTCTAAAAATAAATTTTGTTAAGTTTTATCCAAAAGAGTTATCATTTAAATTATAAAAGAAAAAGATTTATATTTTACTTCTAAGAGAATCTGATTGGTTTCATAATGTCTTGTCTTATCTATAAAGAAACAAAGAAACTTTTTCTATATACAAGGTTATGGGATAAGAAGGCCATGCGGGTCTAATGATAAGTGACGCAGCATTTACAGGCCACAGCCATGAGGGTTCCATGCATTATCCAGCCGGCTTGGCTTTCCTAAATAGTGTTAGGTACCCATTCAAATCTGAGTGCACTCAGGGCCATGCTAGGCATTGGGAACAAATATCTGCCTTTATAGGAATTCCAACCTGTTTGCACCGGTACAAAATAAAGTAACAAGATTGGTTAAATTCAATGTTTTCACTATTAGAGTACAAACCTCTTTCTGGAGAAGGCAATCAAAGAACAGTACAAGTAGTCCCTGCAAATAAAAAAGAGATAATTTTTAAAAATATTTAATTCAATTATTTTTTTAATGTTTAAATCAATGGTGGCAAACACTTCAGCCCTAAGCTATTAGTAAGGAAATAATTAAGTATNCCCTCTCTTTGTGACACACAGAAGTGAATCTTTCCTAACCCTAACCTTATAATCCATTTACTAGAATATTTGAACATAGACATAGTCATTATAGAATAAAGTGCAGATTTGTTTTGTTTTTTTTAATGTTAAGGTTTTATTTATACCATAATCTTTCTAGCTTTGATATTCAAAATTCTGCTGCACTTTAAAAAGTAACTATATTATGGTAAAATTAAAGCCAATTTAAAACATCTACTTACTTGGCCTCCGCTAAATGTGATGAAGACATATTGTGCATCTTCAAAATCTGGGATAAAATTGCCTAAGCCAAAAATGTATCCTGTGCCGAATAATGGGGTGAGTGCTGCTATTGCCCAAAGACCTGTCCTAAGAAAAAAAAATTTTTAATGAACATATCGCCAAATGGAATAGAAGAGACTGCCATTGTTTTGTAAGCCTACTACGTAAATGTATTAATTTAACATAAAATTAGTTTCCTTTGTTTTTAGTTACAAGTTTTTTAAAAAAGAGTTTAGAAATTTTTAGCTAGGAATTCTTAATTAGGAACCACACTTACAAAAAATTTTTTATCATTAAATCAGGGGCGGATTAAGACTGCACGGGGCCCCTGGCTGCAATCAAACGGGGGCCCTATCCAGCCAGCGTCCATTAAAATATGATTGCTAACAGCTAATATAAGACTGTAACTACATATTTGTGGCGAAATTTGTGAGCCCACTGTTATTAGCACGAGAACAGATCAAAACAAAAGGGGGATCACTCTCCAAGAGTTCAAGGAGCAGAGGTCAATAATTATATATGCAATGAACTTCCTGAAAAAGAGGCTATCAAGACCTGTATAAAAACTCTGCAATTAGAAGAGTCTGTCTTTCTCTTCCGACCAAAGTGACCACAGTAAGCTTATCGATTTGATTGTTCAACCCACTGGACCAAATCTCTTACCATCCTTGGATCGAGGAAGCCGACACCAATTATTCGTGGCCAGAATCTATGTAAGTTGTGACTCTAACTTATTCCCCTGGTATTTGTGAGCGTATTTCACGCCGATATTTAAATATTAATATTCGTGCAATGTCATATTGAAACTGTAGAGACATGTTGACCCAGTTAGCCATAAGCCGGCTGCACGCGACAGTGTATCTCTCCTTTCATAACTAAATATGATAACACGCGGACCATCAGATAGATGGATTGAATTGTATTAGTATAACCAGTACTATTATTAACTTTAATATAACTATCATTATATTTATTTCATTTACGTTATGGTAATGAATTATTATTTCCGTCTTAGGTTATTAAACATATTAAGTAACCATCAGGCAGATGGTCCGAATTATATTGGGTTAACCAATAATAGCATTGTATTTATTATACCATCCACTCACAGGATGAATTATCATTTCGGTATTATATTACTTAACCATCAAGCAGATGGATGGAATTATATTGGTGCAACCAATAATATCCTTGTATTTATTCCACCATCCGATTACACAATGATAATGATATATTATTCCCAATCCATGATATATATATATATGTGTATGTATTTGATGACAATGTATTCATAAAAATGTATTTGATCACCATTTGGCCCCTGGCTCTGAAGGCTTGGCTGCCCAAAAGGTGGATCAAAAACAGACGAGAATAGAAACCATCCTCATATGTATTATTTCTATCTCAGTCTGGTTTCTAGGCACCCGACTGTGCTGCGAGATAACCTGAACTCCAGACAGCAACCGTCCTAACGAAGTGTCGTCACACCCGGATCAGGAGCTGGACTCACCGCTATCCACGCGACTTGCATCCGAACCCCAACCCACGATTGGACCAGGAGCTGGACTCACCGCTATCCACGCGACCTGCATCCAACCCCTACCTCACCCTGCACTGATCGACAGGACCAGAGGAGGACAAATCATCAGTACCAGCTTACTCCAAGTGTAACGCTGAAGCTAACCACTCAGGTTGTTGTTTACACCTCAGAGTGGTAGAAGCCGGTTATTCACACCATCCGTGATTACCGAAGTCACCTGGAACCATAGGTGAAGCAGCCAACAAGAAGCCAACNTTTCCGCAGCCCTAATCTTGTATTTTGATAAAGAATTAGGTATGGATCCTAAGCAACACACAGTTTAGTTTTTTCCCTTGATTCAACAAACTAAACCCCAACAGGACCTAGGCTAGACCCCAACAGGGCCTAGGTTAGACCTCAACAGGGCCTATGTTAGACCCCAACAGGGCCTATGTTAGACCCCAACAGGGTCTATGCTAGACCCCACAAGGCATAGGTTAGACCCCAATAGGGCCTAGGTTAGACTCCCAACAGGACCTAGGCTAGACCCAAGCAGGATCTATGCTAGACCCCAAGGCCTAGGTGAGACCCAAACAGGGCCTAGGTTAGACCCAAACAGTGCCTCAAACTGACATCTCAGCCAAGCATATGGAACAGTGGTGCACCTGTTGACCTTGTCCCCGATTCTGGACATAGCCATGAAACTACCCAAGTTTTTTAATGGATGTTTCATCATTCGTTACTTCTAACATACCCGTTCTTAGGATCACATTTTTCATGGGAAAAGCTCTTCAAAACAATCTTTCTATTTCCAGGTTAAGCATGACCTTAGTCAAATAAATAGGATAGATTTTAAATTTTTAATATTAATTATGTCAATATTGATGATCAATGAAGGTAAACGTGGGGGGCTTTTTTTTGTTTTTGTTTTAAAGAAACACTTTGATTCGCAAGGTTTGGGCTTAAAATTTACCCTGCTAGTTTAGTTATATATCGGTTACTATGCTATTGTTTTTATGCCATCCAGGATATTATTGACTCCAGCCCCCACCAATGAAATTGTCTTTCAAAAAGTCAGAAATTTACAACTGATTTAAAAAATAACCATTTCATTTATTAGCTACACTCTTACTTCCATGCATATTAAATCCTACATTTCATTCATTTTTGTCTTTAACAGTACCGAAATTTTTTAAAACTTTATATATTCCTTTGGAGCAGTTTATGGAGAATCTTCCCAGATAAAAATCATGTATACTATTTAAGTACCTGAGATAAGTAAATCTTCAACCTCGAAAAGACTTTCATAATTTTCTTCACTAATCCTAGGTTTCATGCAACAATTATTGTACTGTGTGCATTTTCTATTTATAAATTTAATTCTAGAGATTTTTATTCCCTTGCATAAATTTGACTGATTTATTAAAAAAATATCCCAGCTTGCAATATAATGTTTTCTGATGCCAAAAATTGATAATATCTTACAATAAAGAAAACACAGTCAAGACGTAAATTCAAACAAATATGAATTGCTTAGGAAGATAAATACTAGTAGTCAGGTTAGAGGTGTAACATCAGAAGACATAGAAATAACCGAAACACACATGCTTATTCACACACTCGCATTATCAACAAAAAAAAAGTAATAATCAATAACATCAGTTAAATCTTTGCTCTTTTTACATTGTTCCCTTTTCCCAATTTAATATAATAAAAGTTTCATGATGTCACATCATATATTACTTTACGGAGCGCAACACCACACGCTCTGTTAATCTCAATGCCATATTTTCAACTTTAAAAAAAAACAAGAGTTACCGGAATAGCGGCTTTACACACACACTGACGGATGCGCCTTAGCACATTATATAATAGATAAGAATTATCTACATTTAGTATATGATGTAAAAAGGAGTAGTTAAAGCAAGGAGCGGTTAAAGTAGGGGTAAAGTAATTCATATTGGTAAACCGCTTTGGGAAAGTGTAAGGACTGGGAAGATAAAAAATGTTTAAGTAAAAAGAGGCCTCAGAATATGACATAATTATTGCAAAAATGTGAGATGATTGGGGTAGAGCAAAGACTGTGGATAAAGGGAATAATGCAAGTTTCCAGGAAAAAGTCTGTTGTAAGAGAAGAAGAGTAGTAAAACAAATCATATTTTGTAAGTGGAGGCTGAATTAAAGAAAAGAGTTTGACATTAAGGGGGGAGAATTAAAGTAATTAATGACAGAGAGGCCTCTGGTAAATATGAGATACTTTAAGAGCCAGTTGGGTTATTGTTAAATCTTACCATTGAATTTGTTTCAAGGATTGTAAATAAAATAAGAAAGTACAAAGTAGAATAAAGATATTCAGATATTTAATATATTAAACTATCATTTTCTTATCATAGGCTACTCACTTAATTTTTCCTATTGCGTTAAGACGCTGTAGTTTGCAGTGACATTAGCTTCCATAGGGCCACAACCAAAATAATGGTGTTTACCTGTTGTATCATTTTCATAAAATTCAATTTGCATTATGCAAGTACATGAATTAAAAATATTTTCATAAATTTTTAATTTTCAATGTTTAATTTGCTCTCTGATCTCTCGTTTTCTGTTTTATCATTACGCATGTTTTTTATTGTACACTTTTGTCTAATATTTTTAAAATTTCCTTGTGAATAATGCTAATGTTTTAAACTAAAAGGCATACTCTATCTACTATTTGACTTACCAGCCAAATTGCAATTACTGGACCAACAAATGCAAAGCGGGTGCCATTCTCAGTTATAAGCCAACAGCTGTGAAATATGTGGTGATAGCAAAAATATTTTAATTAAAATGAAAGATTATAGTAATGTTTTAGAAGCTTAATTTTCAAGATAAATTGGTAACGTCCATTTTTAAAATAAACTTTTTAAACAAATCAGTTTCTTTAAATTTGCATTGAAGCAGCTTTGGTTAATTATTTTTAAGTTGTAATTTTTTTGCTTTTGGCACAATCCCCCATTTTTGCTTTTCTTTTAGTTTTTATGGATGTTAATATATTTTCTAGTGGGCTACTGATTTCTATTAACTTAAAAATATTGTTTTGAAAATTAATCACTGCTCCAATAAATTTGCTTTGTATTACATTTATTTCAAAAATAAATGATTAGCGTCCCCAGGAATTATTTCATATTCTACAACTGGTTGATAAAAAGAAATAAAGTACAATGTACATATTTTTGGGTAGCTTTATAAACTTTTTGTTCAAAGTTTATATCAATAAAAAGCGCATACATTTTAAAAATATTTTGATGTTGAACTTGGAATAGTTGTTCCTATTCATGTCAAGGAGATTTAAGTCTCCCATTAAACAAATAACAAAACTTTGATGTTTTTTTTTATACATGTCTTCAATTCATTTGCACAGAACTTTCAAAGATTCCAAGTTAGTGTTAGTTGGACTGTATAAGCTATCTACAATAAGAGGTACTGAACTGAATAAGAGGTGAACTAGTTTTACAAAAAGCTGAATTATATTATTATTTGAGTGAATTTTGTATTTCTTTCTTTTCTTTTATTNTTTTTTTTTTTTTTGTGTGTGTGTGTTTTTTAAAAATTATTATTATTATTTTATCTTTTTGGAGTTTTTGAGTGTGTGTGACTGTTATATCTTTAAATTTAGAAAATGCATTCACCACCACAATTAAAGGTAACCACAAAACAGTGTTAGTTGGGACAGGCCCCTGTATATTGGTGTTTAAAAGATCAAAATTAGTTAGTATTAAAGTTAACTGAGCCTACAATCAGTAACCATTTACTGTGTCACAAAACAAATAAATGCTCTTATCAGAAATGGCAAGTGCTACTCACATTTTCCCAGATCCATATCCTTGGGCTTTGGTTGCGGCAAGAGTTAGAAATACAATTACTAATGGTGGAACTGGATGAGAAATAATAAGGCATGATATATAAATACATTGTGAACTAACATGAAGTGCCAAAAAAAGGTAATCAAAATACATTTTAAATACTAAAAAATAAATTCTAGGCATTACATTTGTCCTAACTGAAATGTATCAAACAGAACACAATAACACAGTATTTGTCTGCCAATCATAACAGCTTTCTCTGTATGATTACTTAAGCCTGCTATACCCATTTCACTTCCCTTAAACTAAACCCATGCTTGATCAACTTTTCATGGTTCTCAATCTTATCACTTGAGTTAATTTTTAAAAAATATTAATTCTAAAGCTTATAATCTCTTTTAAGTTGATTTGATCTGTTGGTGCACTTTGTTCACAAGTCATATAAATGTATGCATGTTTTTCAAACACCCAGCTCCGAATGGGTACCTAACTAGACAATAGTTAGGCGGCTGGGGTAATGCGTGGAACCCCTATAGCCGTGGCCTGTGACCGCTGCATCACTTGCCAACAGATCATCTCTCATGGTCTGTGGACGCAATTATCTTCTGCATAGAAGGAGCGTCTGTATATCTAAGAAGGTAAGAACATTTATATCAATAAAAATGATATTACTATAATAAAATAAACATTACTTAAATTTTTAATATACTCTGTAAATTTATTAAATGCATTAAAAGACATCAAAGTTTTATTTAAGCTTGCAATCAAAATTCAAGTTTGTAAATACTAAATAAATCTATGTATAAATGCACTTTATAGTTTGGCTCTGAAGTAAATTAATTATAGTCTGTATTCAAGTTAATTATTAGCGTCTAGGTAATAGCTCTATAAAATAATTGAAAAAAAATTGAATTCAGTTGTTAAGTTGACATTCAGAGTTTTTATAGAAGATTCAAAAAATCATTGCGTGAATGTGGGAATAAATGGTGAAGATTCAAGAAACATAATTCAGTTAAACCCCTTTACAAAAATATAATATGGCTTAACCCTCCTAATTATATGCTCAAGAAATGGTTTTTTAACAAGATCACACAAAAAAGATATAGGAAACAACTAGGTTCTTAAAAGAGTATTTTGCAAAATTTATATTATTGCTTTTCTTTGAATATAAAAACATAATTAATTTTGAGCTAGTTATGATAAATTAAACATTTCTGGGGAAAATGATTTTTAAAAAACAAAAACGTTAATAGGGTGCACTTAGCATTTCTAAAAGAAAAAATATATTTCATATGTTTTTGTTTTTTTTTAAATTATTTATTTAAAGTTTTAAGTTCTAATTATAAGATTAAAAGCTCGTAGTCAAATGTCATCAAATTAAACAAGTAAATTTTTTCACAACTTCCATGCAAACCATTTTTAAAAATATCATCTAATCCTATTATTACAGAACATGATATTAATTAAGGCTCAATAACTTACAAATTTCCACCATTAACAAATATTTCCAGATGCTCAATCTATCGATGGGCCAAACAGTAAGGCTGAACACATCTATGCCATTGGCCAACATAGCAAATTGGCCAATAAGAAGAAGAAGATGGAGGAAAACAGCATTTGCTTTGCAAACGTACTAGGAAAAAAATTACTCTGTTTTAATTCTTCACTTAAATTTAATATGTGATGTAAATTAAAATAAAATATAGATATCAGCCAAAAGTCACAATAATAAAATTTACTATTGATTTAAATCTGTAAAAATATAAAAGCAAATAAAAATAAGTAAATTCATTACTTGCACATTTTTATTAACATGAACTTATTTAAAGTCATTTTATAACATTCATAGTAATAGCTAAAAAAGACATTTAAGCTCTTCAAAGAAACATGAGTTAACATTATAATTTAAATCAAAAGCAATTTAAACATAGAAATGTACTTTTATTAACAAGCTAATTGATATCCAAAGAATTATTTAAATAATAAAACTTTAATAGTTTTGAAAGCTCACCATATTGGTTGTACTATTCAATCCTGTTAAAAAAATAATGTATCCTACACTTAAGGAAATACACAAGACCAAGTTTGTTACAGCCAATTCTTTTTTTAACTTTCTGAAAAATAAGATATTGAAAGACTCATTACCTTAGGAAACACACAATTATAAACTACTTGAACAAATTTTATGTTTATTCAAAATTAAATGAACATTTTAAATTATTACCTGTATGAATTTTTAAATATTTTTTGTGTGGCCCATAACCTTATGGTTTTAGGGGGTTCTAATGTTTCTATTAGAACTTTCTTGGGGCTTGGTAGACTTGGCAGCGCCTATTTGCTCTCAATGTAAGCTGATGACTTTTTATCAGTAGTCATTAATTACCACTTTAATCATGGCTTTAAGGTGGGCTATATCCCATGCAACCCACCATAGCCGGTCCCAAGCCCAGGTGAGATAGGACGTCCTACAAAAGCCTTATATGTAGAATCATTCATGGCCAAAAAACAACAGAGGCTTTTGGGGTAAATACTTTGCTGACCATTGACTGGATAATGAAGATGTCTACAAAGCAGAAGAGAAATGGTATCTAGTGGACACTATGGAAACAACTTGATGACCTGGATTTTGGAGGTGATCTGGTCATAATATCACACACACAGCAACAGATGCAGGAGAACACTAACTATGTAGCACAGTTCTCTTCTTGTGTTGGCCTAAACATCCACAAGGGAAAAAGCAAAGTCCTTAAAAAAATACATCAAGCAACACCCCAATAACACTGGGAGGAGCAAATCTAGAGGAGGTGGATAGCTTTACATACCTTGGTAGCATCATAGACATGCAGGGAGGGACAGACGCTGATGTTAGAGTGAGAATTGGCAAAGCAAGAGCAGCATTTAAACAGCTAAAAGAAGTTTGGAGTTGCAACAACTTGGCCCTCCAGACCAAGGTCAAATATTCAACATCACAGTAAAGCCTGTCCTGCGGTACAGAGCTGAAACATGGCGGACTGCAGCAGCCGTTTTGAAAAAGCTTTAAGCATTTATGAACACATGTATCCAAACCATTCTCCAAATCCTCTGGCCCAGTGTCATCACCAACGAGGACTTCTGGCAATGTACACAACAAGAGCCAGTGGAAAAACTGTTACGTCAACGCAGATGGAGATGGATTGGCCACACCCTCAGAAAGCCTACATCCAGCATTGTGAGACAAGCCCTCACTTGGAACCCCCAGGGCAAGAGAAAAAGAGGTCGACCCAAAATAACCTGGAGAAGGAAACTGGAGACAGACTCCAAAAAGAGTGGGCGCAGCTGGGACAGCTAGAGAGATTGGCACAGGACCGGGATGCCTGGAGAATCTTTGTTTGTGGCCTATGCCCCAGATGGGATGACAGGCAATGATGATAATGATGATATCCCATGCACCTCAACTAGTGAGATGAGAGCACTAAGGACTTTGCTATCCAGCGCCAAATTTAAATAACTTTAAACAAAATGATTTAGATTGTTTTATTGAAAACAAGATGACTTGATGAATACTCAGTTGACCACGGCCTATAAACGCAATATTTTTTAAATTCTTATCATGAACAGCTGCCCATCTTTGAAGCAAACAGAAATTAAAAACATTTTAAAATTTTAATGAACTGATTGTCTATTCCTTTGGTATTTTTTTTCTTCACATTTATTTTTGGAATATATTTAACACATATTTTCCCACTGATGCAAACAACTGAAATAATATAATCTTTGGAGTCAGTCTTTGGAGATAATTTTCTGTATTAATCCAGGAAGTCTAAAAAGATGAGAGCTTCTAAGTTTAATAATGGTACAAGTTTCACTAAAATGTTAAAACTAAGAATGTCTTAGTACGTCTATCTTAAATTTTTTGTTTTTTACAAAGTAATATTATGGCATATGTCCATCTACAAAAGAAGATATATTTGTATTTATTATTTGCAGCTCTTGGTGTGACGGATGAGACCAGTCCTTGAGTGGCACTTTCTTGGTGTGAACGATAAGACCAGTCCTTGAGTGGCAGTCTCTTGGTGTGACTGGTGAGACCAGTCCTTGAGTGGCAGTCGCTTGGTGTGACTGGAGACCAGTATTTGAGTGGCAGTCTCTTGGTGTGATTCATGAGACCAGTCCTTGAGTAGCAGTCTCTTATGAATGTCACACACATGAATGCAGTGGGTTGTGTTGCTTGGCCTTCCACCTTGCTCTTTTTTTACTGCTTCTGCCCTAGTTTGCTCCTTTGCTCTTAGTGATGTTTCTTTCTTTATGGCCCGCCAAGTGGACCTATCCTCTAACAGGTTTTCCCCATTTTGTATGTCAATAGTGGCAGCTTTCATATCTCTCATGTCCATGAATCTGAGGCATGGCCGACCAACGGACGTTTCCCATGTCACCAGATTGCTGTATAGAACATCCTTGGGTATGCAACCAGTTTGCATTCTCTTGATGCGTCCAAGCCAACGGAGGC
>MUZC01004751.1:7271-23539 GCA_002072015.1 Radix auricularia | reverse complement strand
GGGGGGGGGGGTCAAAGTTTTGTGACGTACTTTTGGAGGGGGGGTCTACGATTTTGTGACGACGCGTGACGTAGGGGGGGAGGGGGTAAAAAATCGGCCAAAATCGCGTGACGTCATTTATGGACGGCCCCTTAGAAAAAAACATAACTTTTGAACATTTGGGATAAAAAGATTATCTTTATGTTTTTGTTAATCATCAAACAATTTCTATGTAGCTGAATTACTTGTATATTTTATAATTAATTTGAAATTTGCATCCAAGTGCCTAAACTTTAACGCGTTATTTAACTCATTATTACTAAATATGTTTTAAAAATAACTCATTAAAAAAAATTCCATTGCCTCTTTTTATTACTTCTCTTGGAATTTTCAGTTGAATGACGTCATACATCTTTATTTTTAGTTTAACAAAATTATCGATTAATTAATCGGTATTTTCTCAAAAGTTAACGATTAAATTTAATTTAATCGATAACTGCCCTCAAATAAATAAATAAAAATAAAATGTCGTAATCGCAATCCGAACCTTGGAAAATTGTTAAAACCAAAACAATATGATACGCACTAACCATTGGACCACAGAAGCTCACAATAGATAAAATATTTAAGAATCTTATATCAAACTGGCAAGAAGTGACGTCAAACACTATGAATCATGGGAAAATCTCCGAATAACGCCAGACGTTATTCGGAGATTTTTTACGAATAACGCCGGGCGTTATTCGTTAAACATCTCCGAATAATCACTTCGTATATTAAAGGAGACATTTCGGTGTTATTTAATTTAGATTTTTGACAAGTACGTTCAATTAAAGTTACTTATGACACCATAAATTCATAAATTTTAATTTTTGGCTTAATCGAAATCAACTATTAATTAATAGTTGATTTTTCAAAGTTAATGATTAAATTTAAATTAATCGTTTAATAGACCTATCTAACACTATCTTAAGACTTAAGGTGATGCAAAATATAAATTCTAACTTGGCATAACCTTGAAAAGTCGCCCTGATTATATTGACAATGGACAAAGTCACAAAGTGTCATTAAGGGAGGACAGATAGGCTAATGTTTGCTTCCTTTCCATTGATATTTTCTCAAATCTGAAATTAAGTTGATAAAATCCTTTTATTGTCTATTGCAATCATACCCCTCAAATATCTTACTGGAGGACTTACCTTCATTATAACACAATAGGGTGATATTAAAACTTTTTAAAAATTAAAAATGTATCATAATCATATTCATTCATATACCCCATAACCTAGTAACCTTTAAAAAAAAATCAGCAGTATAATGAGGGGTGTATTAAGTATTAAATTATTTTTATCGTTACCGTCATAGCTCTGTGGGCACGCTGCTGTTACTGTTTGTCCTACTGACGTTACTGGGAAGACGACATCTTTGTCTAATTCCTCGCGGCATGCATCTAAAAATGGAGCATAACACAGTGAGATGATATGAGTATGAGAGTACAGAATTTGACTGTTTACCTAACATACATGAGCAAAGCCTAAAATTGACAGCCATGAGATAATCTTAATTCTTAGATTCCCGGATATAGGCTACCCAAATTAATTACGACAAGATTATTGGTAATCAAATTTAGTATACGAGATGTATTGTTTGTATTCCTTGGGGGCCATCCATAAATGGCGTCACGCAATTTTGGCAGATTTTTACACCCTCCCCCCCTCGTAACACGTCGTTACAAAAAGTTAGACCCCCCCCCCTTTCCAAAAATGCGTTAAAAACTTTGACAACCCCCCCCCCCAAAAAAAAAAATAAAAAAATTCTATTTTAAAATAAGTATTTTCAAATCACTTATTATGTCATTTTAAGTATTTTTGAGAGGTTCTCCATTGTAATACCGTAACACGCATGAAGCTATTTAAAACGACATTAAATATATTGACTGTGATTCTCAAACTTTTTCGTATTTGACGACCGGCAGGAATTTCACCAAGTACCCGTGCATTATTTTCCCGTTTTGACATGATTTTCCCCGAACTTTCAGCCAGAATACATTTTAGCAACCTCTGCAGACCAATAAACATTTTGACAAAGGTAATGTCCTCTTAGGTTATTGATACTTCCTTTTTGCAAACTGGTATGCCTTCCTAATCATCAGATTTTTTAAATATTTTTTTTTTTACCCATTGAAATTTTTCTGCGTGGAACATTGATGGGGATGGGACCTACGAACCAGACTACCTAAATATAAACGTGTATATCTATGATTGCACGCCTTAAACACATTTTTAAAAAATATTAAAAATATTACCTCAAAGACATTAAATTCATAACTTTTCACTAAATAGCAACAATGAAAACCTTTTTTTTTATAAAAAAAAACATAACATAAAAATCGTAATACGCCCCCACCCCGATGTATTCCTTTCTAGATGTAGAAAAATTGTCTTCTTTTTTCGGACATAAAATCAACACAGTAAAATTTAAGACTAATGGTGTCACCCGGGGTGGCCCATCCCCGTCCCCCTAGCGACGCCACTGAGTACATGTATTATAATTAGATTTAATTTTTGATTTCTTGATAACTTACGCCAACCAGAGTCTGATGGCCTACCGACAACACTTTGAGGAGCATTGATGGTTTTAAAAAGAAAAAATAAAGTTATAAAATAAACTGTAAGCCACCAAATGTTTCAGTGGAAGTTTTTATTTAAAGTTACCCCTTTTTGATGTGACGTCACATTTCTTCATCCCAGTGGCGGATTTACCTTTGTCTGCGTGGGGGGGGGCCGAGGAGAATTTTCAGGGGGCGCCGAGAAAATTACTAAAAACAGATTATTGGGTATATACTAGGGCTGTTAACGATTAATTTAATTATAATTTTTAACTTTTGAAAAATTAACGATTAATTAATCGTTATTTCGATTAAAGCCAAAAAATTTAATTTTATGATGTCACAAGTAACACTTGTTTAACGTTCTGATAAAAATCTAAATAACACTGGAATGTCTTCTTTATATATCAACTTTTCACCAACTACGCAAAAGTGTGTTGACATTAATTGGTTCAAGTGATGAGCGGGTCTAATTGACAGTATAACCAGCAGAACTGAACAAACATTGACATGGAACTGATGTAACTGGTATGCTAAAAACGGTCTTGGCAAGGAATGACATTATCAGATATTGGTGTTCCATAACTTTCCACCATTGTACTGGATTAATGGATTCAAGAACGTTCATCTCCATTTTGTAACGCAGTAATTCATCAGAAAAACTGTCGTCATTGCTGTCTCTAAGTCAAACGCCATTACTGCCATTAGCTTCATACGCTTTTCATTTGGTTTGATAAGTAGGCAAACTTTATCAACATTTTGAACATTCCCGTCAGTCAATATTTTAAAACAAAAATGTACATGTCATCTTCAGGAAATTCATTATTTATCAGGCACTATTTTTAAAAAGTGTTTATATATACTTTTTTTTTAACTTCCAATTATTTGTAAGTGATGTGTCAATTAATCGGTAAAAATAATTTAATCTTTAAATATTTTAAAATATTATTCGAGAAATTAATCATTAATTTCTGCAGCCCTAGAAATAATAATTATGAGCCTACTAAGTTATTAAATTTTCCAAATCATCGAACAAGACAAACAGAAGAAACAATATAAACAGATATGTTTTCAAAATAGTGACGTATATTTATTTCATAATATTTTTTTTTATCTAAGAAAGAAAATTAGTTTATGCGAATTTGTATAGAGCCCTGAGCCTTATTTAAATTCCTTTCTACGTGAACCTAAACGATTTCACGTTGATTCAAATTCAAATTTCTCATGTTCATTTGAAATTATTGCCAATCCAGACAGGCGTTCGTTTTTCATTTTTGAGCGCAAATAATTTTTGATGATTTTCAATCATTGCTACCAAGAAGATTCAAGTAAAATTGTATAGAGTATTGACAAATTAGGGAATCCTGATGCCATTTATTTTTCAAACAAGAATGGAAGAAAGTCTTTAGGTTGTAGCTCATTAGTTGTAGATAATGATGGACGTTGTTATGGATGTTAAGATGGACGTTTTGATGGACGTTGTGATGCGTACAAATCTTTGAAGGTATATTTTTCAACGATTGCTTCTTCAGAGTTAATATGTTTGTAAATTTTGCATCAACTTCAAAGAGAATCTTCATTTACTTCCAAAATTTTTGATGGATCAATACAATAGAAATAAGTAGCTGTGCCCCTAAAGTCATTAAATCGATCATCTATTTATTTTAGTAGTGTATCCAAGATAGTGAAGTATGTTTCAGATTTAAAACTAGTAGTTGGATCATCAGCCCTTTCATCTCTACTAAGTTCACCTCCAATACTTTTATTTTTTGCAAATTTGAGTTTCTTTAAATTTTGATTTTAACATCTAGTTGGGAACAATTTTCGTTAATAGATGATTAGACATCTACTTTCAGAATTTTAAAAAGCTTGATCGCTTCTCTTTTCAACAAACTTATTTCTTCCAACTCGATCAATCGTTTTGCAATTGCAATTTTAATAGTCTTGCTCTACAAGTGGTATGATAACACGAAAATATAAACCAGCTTTTGTACAAATAGCATCAGAAAGAAAAAAAGAATATTTGTTATTAAAACAGATAGTCCCACAGCTTCTGCTCTGACTTCCGACACCTCCTCCATGTTATGTTGATTTCCCTGAATTTATATCTTTTAGAGTGGCTAGAATAGCAGAGAATGATCCAACAACTGCATCGACTGCATGCTTATGGCTTGACCATCTTGTATCAGAAATTCATTTCTGAGTTTTTACTGTTAATTCATATTGACATTTATAATCCCTTTTAAGAGTATGTAGACGTGGTAAACTAGACGTAAAGGATGCATACAACCTTTCAGCTGAGCCAAAAGAACAACAACTGTACATTACTGTGTACAGAAATTGCTTCGATGGTGACCAAATTCAAAACATGGGGACAACATTGGGTGAAAGTTTTAAGTCCACTCTTAATTCCACACATCACAGATGCACCATCGTATGCCTTTTCTCCACAGATTGTGATGTCAATGTTTCAATTTTGTAATGTGTAGTTCCGTTAGAATCTTCTGCAAACGCAGATTTGCAGCATTTCTATTTACCAAAGTATACAAGCCTATAAATCTTTCCTCAACATTTCTTAATTTTAAAACTGAACGTAAAGGGACATCTGATGAATTTTAGATATATTAATGGTTGAATCAATAATTAGAGAAAAGAAATGTGAAGACTTAGCTTTGTTATCAATTGCTGCTGATAATTTAGGTGCAAATGATTGAATTAAATGAATTTGCACATCATTACTTAAATAAATTTCATTTTTCTTTTTAAACTTTAGATAACTTTTTAAAGTGAAATCATAGTTGGCTAATAAACTTAACATTTAACGAAAATTTCCAGTATTTCTACAACTACCATCAATAAAGCAAGATTGTTCTCTGTGTCCTCTGTTTTGCTTAAACAATGTCACGCATACATTCGTTCCAATGCTTCTCTATTCTTTTCCACTTAGCGACGCTCCTGACTGACCAAACAAGATATTGCAGTTTTGAAATACGATATTTAGCAAGCCAATATTGTCGTATTGCAGTTTAGTGATTGATTAAAGTTTCGTGTTTAACAATNCCCCCCCCCCACACACACTTTAGGTGCGTGACGTTATTTAAGGACGGCCCTTTGCTGTATAACAAAACTGAAATGTTAAATATACTATTATCAAATTTACAACATCAAAATTCATCTAAAAGAGGATATTTATTTTCTTTTGTTGTTTTTTTTTTCTGATATAAAATGTACAATCTTTGATTAACTATATCAGAACTGAAAGAAATATAATTAAAAGGACGTTAAATGATATCAAATGAAACTAAAATTTCTCACCAGTGTTTCTTTCACCCATACTCGTCCAAGAGTGCTGTGTTGCCGTTGTCATCTCAGAAGTGCTGGCATGTGTAGAGGTGTTGGTTATGGATGTGGTGGTTTGAGCTGTCAACGCAGTAGTGACATCCTGTGTAGTGGCAGTGGTAGTTATGGATGTAGTGGTTTGAGCTGTCAACGCAGTAGTGACATCCTGTGTAGTGGCAGTGGTAGTTATGGATGTGGTGGTTTGAGCTGTCAACGCAGTAGTGACATCCTGTGTAGTGGCAGTGGTAGTTATGGATGTGGTGGTTTGAGCAGTCACTTTTGAAATGGGATTGTGTTGTGTTGTGCTGGAGTTAGTTCCACTGGTTTGCCAAGTTCCACTATTTCTGCACGGTATTCCAACTTTGCAACTTGTTTTATCATTGCATTTTTCGCTTGTCCAACTATTGTGCACCGTTGTTTTTCCGTCATTAACCACAATGCACTTCTCATGTCTCTCTGTACATGAGACTTCTTTCAATTGTAGCAAGCAATTACATCCTTTTCCATCACACTTTCTGGGGTTGTTCGTGCTGTTGCAGCCTTTATGATTTTATTGAAAAGAAAGAATAAGAAAGTGTTTGAATTCATACTCCCTTTTCTTAATAGACAAGTCAGTTACTTTGTTAAACATATTTTCAATTAAATTTAAATTCTTTTGAATGTAGTTTATGGGAATTTCATTAATATATTTTTTGCTGTTACAAATGAACATTTCAAAGGCCAGGAACCGCGCACTTAACAATGACTGCAGGAAGTGCCATAATAAGCAAGTGATATATTAGGTGACCAAGACTTCCTCTGTTTATTAAATAGGCTAATAAAATGAGGAAAACGTATCCCTACGTGATGTGAATTTTGTGGATTCAGTTAAGTTTCGATGTAATATCCACATGAAATGCATGTCAGAAGTGTTGAAAGCCTTTGCTACCTCAATAGTACCCTTATCACGTTAGTTTATTTTTTGACATCTAAATATTTATTTTAATAATTATTACAGAACTCTCACAGCAGGACTGCTTTTTATCGCCAAAAATTATCATTATTCTTGCTTTATCTAATTCATGGGCAAATTGATTTTTTTACTTACTAGCGATTAAGTTAAATGAAAAGTATAGGCTGTCTTCATGTACGGGACCCATCATAAAGTCTAAAGATCCATCTATCGAGGTGTGGTAACTTTTTAAGCCATGTAAATAAATAACTCCGTCTGATGTCAACGTCATGTGAAGCTTATATGCTGAAAATGGATAATTTATTTTCCTTCAAATCCATGTGTCTTAGGTCTTACATTAATTACTTGTAAATTTGACATGTTGATAGTCATGTGGTCCTTATAGTTTATTCAATGATGCAATTTATGTAAGGGAATGGACAATGATAGTTGATAAATAAAATTAATTAAATTTTTTAAAAAGGATGTAAAATAGTATCATTGGTTACCTGATCAATTTTTTTTATATATACAATATAATTTCCTTAATTTTTTTTTTTTATATAATTTTTGTTTGCGCAAAAAGAAAAATTAAGAAATTATGAATAAGCAAATTATTTAATTAAACTTTCTCATTATGGTGAATTGAGTTTAAATTATCAAGCAAAACAGAGAATGACTATTTCTGGGAGAAAAAAGAAATCTCCCTCTACGAACACACATTATATATACAACAAAAATATGTAAAGAAACAAAGAAAAAATAAACATTGTTCCAAATATCTACAGCTAACACTCGTTCTATAGCCAGCATATTCATAGCTGTTCCTCTTCTTGTGGAAGAGAATAGTTTAAACTTGTAACCCGCTTATATGCCGAGCCCGTTGTGTTAAAACGAAAAGAAAATTTTGAGCATACACTATCTTAATATTAAAAAAAAACAAAAAACAAGAAGACAATAAATTGAAGCCTTTTATGAACTAATACTAATAATAGTAGACGTTTCGGCTAATGCCTTCATCAGTACAGTAACATAAATAATTACTTACATATATCTTAAAACATATTATATGATAAAATAATGTTAATTTATATAGCGCTGTATCCAATGTTAGGAGCCGGGCTCATAGCGCTTTACATAGAAATAACACTACATATATTAATTAAATAAACATTCATATCATACTAACTACATAAATGACAATGCGTAGTACATTAGCTACGTTAATCATTAAAAGAAATGTTGTTTCATTAATTTTCAAAATAAAGCTTGAAAAGATGTGTCTTAAGTGCAGTCGTGAAGGACTTAGCAGTTGAAATACTACGGATGTGTAATGGAAGAGAATTCCATTGTTTGGCTGCACAAAAAGAGAATGACCTTTCTTGTCCTAGGAACACGGAGAATGCGTGTATCTGCAGAAGAGCGTAGCTGACGACTTGGTGAGTAGACTGACAAAAGTTCAGTAAGATAGGAATGGCATAAGTCAGAAAAGAAGTTGTGACAAAGAACAGGCAGTTTGTAATCAATGCGGGCTTGTATGGGTAGCCAATGAAGTGAGTAAAGTAGCGGAGTAACAAGGTCCTGTTTTTTTTTCCTTTAGAACTAATCTGGCAGCTGAATTTTGTACTCTCTGTAGTTTTTCAATGCATTGTTTTGGAGCACCTGACAGAAAAAAACAACAAAAACTAACAAGGTCACAGCATATAGGAAAAAGGAGGAAGTTGAATTATCAAAAGTAACAGTGAAACCCACAACAGGAAAATGATTTCGCAGTCAGGTAAAATTGTAGATTTGATTAATTCCATATGGAGCCATATAAGGAATTCTTAAAACGAGCGATACGAAAATTAATAACACAAACTCGCTCAAAACTTTATTTATTAAATTTTGATAGATTAATGGTTATTTATTCAGGAATATTTGTTCTTGTTTTTATTAGCACTGAAGAGACATTAACATTGCAAGAGTTAAAATTAATGTTAAGCAAAAACTTCTAATAAAATGTAAAATGCCTGCAACATAACAAAAACATTCCTTTTTAAATCCCTTATATTAACTTCACTGTCTTGTCGTGGTTAAACCCAAGGGAAAAAATGACCCACTTCCCGTAATTTTATCGAAGTGAAATTTTGCACATAGACTTGTATCATCTAAAAAAGAATTATATTTAAATTTCAGAAAGATCAAATGCATCGTAATATAATTAATGCATTTTTAGTTTATCTATATGTAGCAGTGTAGCCGTCTGCTATAGTTGACCTCCATGGGTCACTGGAGGCTCACTCCGAACCCTCGATGTCACAGGGGTCAGTCGCGCGGTGCGTATTACTTTGAACATAATCAATACTTTTAGTTATGTCTCATATATAAGGGATTTAAGTGAAAAACTTTGTTTTAACGGGTTGTTTAATTGAAAGTATATATTGCTAATAAACTTGTTTATTTCAATGCCTCGCTGTTTTCAATCTGCTGTTAACTATACACTTTTTTTCAGAGTGAATTATACATATCTATTTATTTTGTATTATCTATATTACTTACGTGACAGCCAGTAAAACAAATTAGAGCTGCAGTTACAAACGAACTCTCCTATCCGTGTCCTTTCTTCTGTAACTGATGTAGTATCCTTCATAGTCATGAAACAAATGGATGAATTGTCAAAGGGGATCACCGGATCGTTGGAAATGGTAGTAGTTGATTTCTGTCAAATTCAATATTTAAACAATTCATTATACATTCATGTTGCTTTTTTCTGAACATCTCTGTAAAAGCAATAGAATTAGAACGTAGATGTGGCTAATAATAGCAATAAATGATTCATGATTATTTAGCTGACATAAAAATATTAATAACGATAATATATGGCATATTTGTTACAGGTAGTAAGAAATTCAATACGTGTCTAAACTTTTATTTTTAATCGTCCACAAATGATTATAGATTTTATTAGACAAGGGGTCTCTAAACTACGATCTTAGGGCTAGATGCAACGCGCGAGGGCCCTCTCATCCGGCCACTGGAAGAGCTTTTAATATTCAAATATTCGGACCCCTTGCTATCTTATCTTAGATATACAGACGCTCCTTCTATGCAGAAGATAATTGCGTCCACAGACCATGAGAGATGATCTGTTGGCAAGTGATGCAGCGGTCACAGGCCACGGCTATAGGGGTTCCACGCATTACCCCAGCCGCCTAACTATTGTCTAGTTAGGTACCCATTCGGAGCTGGGTGACTCGGGGACTCCTCAGGCCCCGAGAACAAATCCTCACTTTCGTGTGGATTCGAACTCGTGACCATCAGTGTGACAGTCGGCCCTAAAACTTTTGATTGATAGATAATGCGGCCCTCCGGCTGAAAAGTTTGGAGACCCCTGGATTAGACCAACAATTGGAATGTAAAAACGTTGTATCATGATCAAATTGGATATATTGTTCAACTTAACATTGTTTAATTTAGTTTTTAAAAGCCTAAGAAATCATTTTAGAAATGAAATTAAAGTTACAAGAAATCGTATAATAAACAGATGACAGAAAAGCAAATTTGGAGAATAAAAAATATATTAAAAGCTCCATCAATATACATAATAGATACGACCCGCTGCGTAGCAGATGCAGCTACTCATCATAGATACTTCAAAGAATGTGGGAGGGGCAGAGAGAACGAACACAAACAGCAGCACGGCGTAATGAAAACAAAAGCGAGTACGCGTGGAGACAAGCGCTCTGTGGTTGTTGTTACCTGCCCCACAACCTTTACTACCATCCCCTACCAACAATAAACTGTGATTGGCCAACACTAGCGAAGTTTAGTAATGTTCACACAAAAATGGGGGAAAGAACGGGCAGAAACAAACGAAAAAAAGTGCCATTCAATGTTATACCTGTTTCTTCAACAGGTTCTTCGTGTGGAAGAAAATCAGCATTTTCGAGCCTGCGCTCTTCGTGGGTCTTCCCGGCAAACCCACTCAGCTCTCTGGCCCCCTAAGGTACGTAATAGCTGAGAATCCCCCCTCCCCCGAGTGGTCGCTTCTGAAGCTGTCACCTGGGCGTCCATGACACAAGGTCGAAAACGCCTCCCACTAAGTTGACCTCCCAAAGGAGGGGTGGAATTTTCCCTACTTCGACTCGATACCATTTCGGCGCCACCCTGGAAAATCACACGAGTCTCTATGGTTAGGATCGTATCAATGCGGGGGATCATCAGTGACCTACCTAGGCTAGGACCCCCACTGGAACGTTTCCTCCGAGCTGGCGTCCATTTCGTTCCTAACGGTTCCTGTTGCTAATCCGTACTGGTACTCCTGGCCCTAAACCGACACCGCTCAAAAGCGTTGCTAGTTAACTAAGGTGGATGAAACGGTCGCTTCGGAGTAACCCGACCCTCAACGGGTACTTTTATTTTCATCATCGGCATTGCATCTAATTGCTTTGCCAAAGACCCGTACAGTGACTGTAATCAAATGTGACTAGCACCTAGCACCTCACATATCGGACTTTGACATTGCCTTCCAGGAGTTGTCGGTTTCGGGTCGCAGTCAGCTCCACGACCTTAGTCGTCTGTCGAGCCAAGTAGAGGCCACCCCTTCTTCAACAGGTAACTGTTTCTATCGGTCGCTTATTTCTGAGTAAAGATCATAGATAAAGTTGTTGCTCATATTTCGCAAAATGGCTTCTCCAAAGCGCGTCCTAAAATATTCGGAGGATTATATATTCTTTCCGTCACTTTCTAATGTTGTATTTTCTCTGCAGGCAAAGAACATCCTATAGAATCAAAGCAATCGCAAATACATAAAATCATAATAGATGATCTGTCAAAAGGCTTTAGACAATAATAATCAACTTGATGAATTTCTACTAGACATTTTAATAGCATTTTACAAAAATCACCACTTTAGTTTACTCAAAAATTTTATATATTTTTGTATCTCTGGGCAGAGAGCAAAGTGTACTGCCAAATGGATCTAAATAAGCACTAAAAACAGACAACTCAGGAGTTCCACTGGGAACTTCTTTTAGGTCCCCTACTCTTTTTAATTTATATAATTTATTTACCGAAAAACATCACAACAAGAATAAAAGTAGGTTATTTTACAGAATATTTAAAATCAGAACAATGTAGCAAAATCTTACAAAAAAGACCAGATGAATTAATCAAACGGGAAACTAACTAGAGTATGTGTTTTCATCATAATAAGTGTTAATTTAGAAGAGTAAAATAGAAAAAAAAAAGAACTTTAAGGCGAAAATGACATTAAGTCAGGGAAAATAATATCAGACCAAATAGTGTAAGAATAGGGGCCATTCATATATTACGTACGCAAAAAGTCAAATTTTCCGTACCTCACTCCCCCCTGTTACACCCCGGAAATTTTCTGAACCTCCCCCCCCCCATTTATACGTACGAATTCGCTACCCCCCCCCCCTACTTTTCCGTTTGAAAAATTAATTTTAAGCCAAGTCAAAAGATTTACTCTTTGGGGAAGTCCATAAATGATGTCACGTGCCTAGAGGGGGGGTGGGCAGTGGCGTAGCTGGAACTTTTGCGCCCGAGGCGGTCTCCAGTATGCCGCCTTTGTAGGGGCCGCCCATACATGACGTCACGCATCGGGGGGGATACACATTTGACGTCATTCAAAACGCGCAACTTTAAATAAAAGTTCCACTTAAATGTATGATTATCGACATTTTATTCAATTACGTCTTACGTGGTTTCATGCGTGTACGATATTAGAGTGCATCCTTAAATTAAAAACATATTTAAAAGACCCCAAAAAAATTAAAATTAAACATGCTCATTTTCAAATAAAAAATACCGCTTTTTTTGTTTTGTTTTTGTTTTGTTTTGTTTTTTGTTTTGTTTTTTTTTTTGTTTTTTTTGGGGGGAGGGGGAATCTTTGTCACGTCACATTGAGGAAGGCGTCTAAGTTTTTGTTTCGTGACGCAGTGTGACGAGGGGTCAGAGGGTAAAACATAAGCCAAAGTCACGTGACGTCATTTATGGACGGCTTTTTAGTCAATTACATGTTTTTTAAATAAATTTATAAACATTAATAAATAATTGTAATTGAAACGAAAGACACTGTAAAAGGTGGGGAACAATGTTACCATTGTATCCTATATTTATGTAAGCAGTAATAAAAGAGGCCGCATAAGATGATGGAAATACACATTATAAAAATACAATATAATTGTTTTGAAGGCCACAAGAATGTTATTGGGGTCACAGGTCCAACCTCCCCAAATGAGACAAAAGATATTCCATATTTACACCCCCCCCCCCCCCACAAAAAAAAAAAANAAATAATTATTTAAAAATTAACAATTAATATGCTTTTTTTTAATAGATATATAAATTTTTTATAAAAAAGTAATTGTATGTAGGCCCAAACATATTTTGTAAAATTATTTATACATTTACTTATTTACCCAACTTTCATAGTAGAAAAATCGTGTATTATGTTATTAAAGTTAAAATTATTTGTAACATCTTGTCTATGGACAATATTGCAATATTTTGTAGTCTTAAAACACTTATTGTGGAGTGAATATAATTTTTTTTAACTTCAGTTTGGAGAACCTCCTTTCACAACTAGATACACCGATAGTGATTATTGAAAAAACTTCACAGAAAAATTATAATTTTTGGTTAAGAAATGTCCAATATTTACTGTTGAATATATTTTAATAGATCAACTGGCATTTCCCCCCATTTTCTTAAACATTATGCCTCTTCTTGTAGTGTAGTTGCAGCCAGGGCTTATCTTAGGCTCCTTTAATCTATGCGGTCGCAGTTACCCCGGGCTTTCATGGGCCCAACAAATCTTAATTTTCACTTATTATCCTTATTAATACCGTTACCCTACCCAAGCTGTGGCCCACGCAATCCTTTTCGCATACAAAGCTGCATAGGGCCCCAAAATTGCTAAGACCGGCCCCGTGTACTGCCATAAAAACCTGGATTCCTTCTCTTTCAATCTCGAACAATTCTTTATCAATGGAAATAAGGAAATTTATTTGATGTTCCAATTCTTTATTTAGTAGGCTAGATGGTATTTTAGACGAATATTTTCTTGAAAGGACATGTAACTCATCATCATCGCTTTTTTAAATTTTCTTTTATAATTACATCTATTGATAAAAACATTTCTCGTTGTACTTCTTGCTCTAAAGATATAACTACGACTTCTGAATTTTCCCTTATAACCCAATGTTCAGTAGATATCTCCAACTCTCTGTAACAGCATTCTATATTAGCACATAACATGGGTTTGCACAGTTAGATTCCCATGAATTGCATTGAACTGAGTAAAATTTTATCTCAGATATACAGACGCCCTTTCTTTGCAGAAGATAATTGCGTCCACAGACCATGACAGATGATCTGTTGGCATTAATGTAGCGGTCACAGACGACGGCTATAAGGGTTCCACGCATTACCCAGCCGACTAACTATTGTCTAGTTAGGTACCCATTCAGAGCTGGGTGACTCGGGGACTCCTTTGGCCACGGGAACAAATCTTCGCCTTCGCGTGGATTCGAACTCGTGACCATCGGTACGCCATTCGAGCGCGCTACCACTTGGCCATCGCGTCCCAATCTCATTTTACTAGTAACTTCAGATGTAAAATTTTGAAGACGCTTGAAATTTTAAGTATTTCTTTTTCGGAATTATTCATGTTATTGTGGTGTTTCTTAACGGAGAAATGAATAACCGTTCATTTTTAATCAATAACCGTATTTTAATGAAAAAATACAAGCTATATGTGCTAATAGTGAGGTCCTAACGCGTGCCAATACCCAAAGCATGTTCTCAATTCTAAGTGCAAGACGCCTGAGGTGGCTAGGACATGTCAAAAGAATGAGCACCGGCCGCATCCCAAAGGACCTCCTATATGGTGAACTTGCTTCTGGAAAGAGGAAAACATGTCGCCCATGCTTGCGATTTAAAGATGTCTGTCAAAGGGACATGAAAGCAGCCACAATACATACAAGTGACTGGGAGTGTAAGGCAGAAGACCGATCTACGTGGCGCACAATTGTCAAAGAGGGCGTCATAGTAGCCGAGGAGCGAAGAATGGAAGAGGCTGCAGACAGAAGAGCTAGGAGAAAGGCCAAAACATTTGGAAGCACAGAACTCGTGTGTAAAAACTGTGGTAAAGACTGTCACTCAAGAATAGGACTGCACAGCCACTCGAGAAAATGCAACCCAACCCAAAGATGATGCACCATCGTCTCGCGAGATGGAAGGATGCCGAAATATGTGCTACTTTAATGCAATAAAAACAATGTAAATTTATTTTTTAATAAGTTACCTTACAATAATTTTATGAACCTGATAAAGTAATATAATTTACAACTTGAAAGTTAAACACAATATTTGAACCAACATATCATGCGCTAATACAGTACGCTGTTATAGAGAATTGAAGATATCAAGTGAACGCCGAGTAACATGTCATTGTAAGAAAAATTTCGTGTCTAATACCGTGTAATCTACTACATGAAGAATTTGAAAATCAAAAAAAAAAAATCCTTATTTACATTGATATAGAACACTTCGAAATTGAAAGAGAAAGGATCCAGTTTTTTTATGGCTGTACACAGTACGGTCTTAGCAATTGCGGTGTCCTAAGCAGCTTAGTGTGCGAATTGGATTGAGCGGGGCCCAGTTTGGGTAAGGATGAGGTATTTATAAGGATAATAAGTGACAATTAAAAATTTCTACCCTCGCAGTACCTACACTAGAGGAAGAGGCATTATGTTTGTTTTTTTTTAATAACGAGGGAAAAGCCCCCTTGATCTATTAAATACATTCAACAGTATAGATTGGAAAATCCTTTAACAATTGATATTAGAGTATCAGTAGTATAGTTATGTGCAGAACGGGTATATTTTCTGGCGTACGCCAGAAACGTCACTTCCGGTCTATGACGTCACATGTGGTGGGCGTGGTTACTTCCGGGTTATGTTGGGGTCATTTCCGGTTATGGGTGGGGGTCATTTCCGGTTATGGGTGGGGTCATTTCCGGTGGGTGTGGTACCAAGATGGCGCCGAACGTGTCTAAACACGTGTCCAACATGGCGTCCAAGATGGCGGCGAACACGTGGCCAAGATGGCGGCGAACACGTGTCCAAGATGGCGGCCATTGTAGGGGCAGTAACTGCGTTTATTATTTTAGTAAATTAAGTTATTTCCCTTTGTTTTCTTTTATTTTGTTATTAAATTATTTACTATTGATTTTATTTTTTAAAATATTTTATTATATTCAACAGTGGTTCTCAATATATTATATAATAGTTAAATTTTTAAATTTTTTTTATTATTTTAAATATTTAAATGGTTCTCAATGTTTTATATAATATGTATTTATTTAAGTTTTTAAATTATTTATTCTTTTTAAAATACATT